>RJWT010001985.1:20000-43751 GCA_004365215.1 Cuniculus paca | reverse complement strand
ATAGTAGCTCATTATTTTTTGAGGGCATAGTTCCCACTCTAACCTAAAAGCCAATCATTGTGTGTTAGAGGGAAGTTTAGAGGTGAGTTTGGCAATATGGACCAACGTAAACATTCTTTAGTTTGCAGCCCATTACCCTGGCTTCTTCCTTTTCTCTCCATGCTATTCCCTGTATCTTCCAACTTTGGGAAGCTCCTGTGAAAAGACTTTTGCATCCTCTTTCTTCATTTCTCTAGGAATTTCTTGATTTGGGTTTATTTATCATTGTGAGCCTTTTTTCAAGAAACTTATTTTGTTTACTTTCTATCTCCATCCCACTCCCCAATCTCGGCCTAGCATTTCAGTTTGTTTATAAAATTTGTTATCCTCTGAAATTGAGTGTGATTCAAGGTGTTCAGAGGACTCAGAAGAGATAGGTTTTTGGTTTGGTTCCTCTGTGAGGCAGAATTCTAGACTCCAGGGACAGTGGACATGAGCAGTCTCTGTGTCAGAATCCTTGAATTTAGGGTGTAAGATGCAGCCCACTCAAAGGGCCAGGAAGGTGTCAACACATGGCAATCCCTTCCTGATCTGAAAAGATTATCAATATCAGAACTATGCTACCCAAATGCTTACTTAAAATTGAGGCAACATTTCCACTCTGAAAGTAAGGTGTCATATAGCAACAGTAATTAAATTATAAATATTTATTTGAATATTCTTATTCAAATAAGACTTTTTATAAAGCAGTCCTCTGCTGAAAGAAGTACAACTCTAATTATGGGAGTGACCTATAGGCCAGTTCTAAATATTCCAAATTTAGGAATAGTCTTCAACTTGAAGATTCAGCCCCACTACTTAGAGAATCATCACAAGGAACTAATGAAAAGATCGGTTACGCCAAAAGGAGGTCAGTAAGTCCAAATCTGATACTTTGAAAGCCAACAAGCAATGATGCAATATTTGCCACCCACATCAGGATTTCTGGGGAAAGAGACAATGCCCATTTTCAAATTATAATTTCTAGCTGAAAATCAGCTCTTATGGTTTAATCCCACCTCAGTGTTTATTGGTGTAGATACAACCTTAATGACCTGGTTCATTTCTGATTCATTTCATCTGAACAACTGCATAATCATACAACAAGAACAGAGTCTTGAGGGGTTGAAAGGTGAGTGGAGCATGTGGAGGAGTTGAAACTAATTTCAACGTAAGATGGGCAATTAAATCAAATATGACTTGGTCAGCAGAAATGCACGGAGAGACAAGTGACTTATAAATAGAACTTTAAGATAGAGTAAGAACAAAACTTTCTGTGACTGCAGTCTCATTGACAATTTGATAATGAAACAATAGTCCAAAAATTGTAGAGAAGAAAATAGCTAACCTTTAGCCAGTTCCAGTAACAGGCTCCAATAAAATATTTCAGAATGTTGAAATACTGAGTATAAAAATCAGAGAAAATTATCCTAGAGAAAGAAAGTACTTAAAAGGAAAGAACAAGTGGGACAGGGGAAAGGAGAAATGAAAGAAGGGAAAAGATTATATATATACATATGTATACATATATGTGTGTGTGTGTATAAATGTATACAAGATAGAAAACTATGCTACTAGTGTCTGTTCATCAAAAAGAACAGTTTATGTTTTTATTGTCTGATTGTTTGATCTTTTTTTCCATGCCTAAATTTTGTAATCTGAACAACTACTTTCAAGATAACAATATGCAATATATTAACTAGTGTCAACTTCCTATTTCCATTTTTTAAATTCTGTATCTTTTTAATCTTTTTTTGTTTATTTGTTTTTAAAATTTAAAAAATGAGGGGAAAAAAGCGTTTTTTTAACAGAGTACCACAAGAAGGTGTGGTAGAATCTGACAAAATAAAAGATAACAGACTGTGTAGAGTAATGGAGCATGTATTCAACCAGGATTCTGGACTTAGGCTTTATGGAATCCCCAGGAATAGACCTGCTTATATGAGATTCAATGACTATGAATATGGATTAAATAAGAGCAATAAAATGTAAAAGCAAGCTATCCAGATGAGTACTGGAGAATGTTTTTAGATGCAAGGACAAAGCCAATAATTATAACAGCATGTTTCCTTAGGTCTGTGATACTCGTATGCAAATCCTCTAAAGAGAAAACCTTGGTCACTTTTAAAGATACATGTTTACTAATGAATGAAAAAAATAACCTCACGTTGTGAGGGCGATGTGAAGCTGTTTAGTGTCTGCTTTGCCACATGTCACTTTGGCCTGTAGGGCCTGCTCAGTTGCAAGTGTGATTATAAGAACAGCGAAAGCACGTGAGAGGCTAGACTAAGGAGAGTAATGGGAAAGGATCAGGGCAGACTGCACTGGAGCTGATGGGTCAGGTGGTTGTACAGAACACAGCAGCCATCAGCTGTGTAGTCTGTCGGGATTAAGCTGAAACACTTCCTATGGGTACAGCGACCTGCCTGCCTCCTGCTTGTGTGACACAATGCTGAGACCCAGTTAGCTTTGAGAATGCCCCATCACAGCAATGATTCTCTTCCTGTCCTGAAGAAGAAAAGTAGTCACCAATAGGAGGATTTTCTAATCACCGCTGGGCCTTGAGCCAATTGATGCACTCTGACTTGTCCAACATGAACACACTTCTGATTTCAGCCATCCCTGACGCCTCCCCTGACACTGGGCTCCCAGACATCCTTTTCTGAATGGAGAGGCTCAGGAAAGAGAAGTACAGCTGTGTACCTGAACCAATGTTTCTATTTCCAGTGTCAAACCACTAAGGAGGCAATTTTTGCCGACACCCTCTAGGTTGGGCTTCCTAAGGTCTATAGATAGGCCATATTTTAAGAGCAGAAATTATGATAGAGATGCACCATTTGGGGAGATAGTTCCCAGAACCATTGGATCAAGAGTAGGCTCCTTGTCAGGTGCTGGCCACACTTAGGATACATCGGGCACATGTCGTCAAACAAGCATTGTTTGTAGAAGCAACTGCTTGTCTGTGTTTGAAATCTACGATTCATGTTGAATTTGCATGTCTCTCTAAGAAGCCCTGTTGTCTATCCATTTTAATGGAAACATCAGTGTGTTTCAGGCTGAAATTTGAAAAAGTATTGGGCAGTGCTGAGCCCACAGTTCCATTCTCTCCCCTCTTCCACTGGGAAGGGAACTGAAGGTAATGCGCGCAGAACAGGAATAGCATCAATTCCAGTATCGCATCTCATACATTGATCCTCCAGAGCTTTGAACAAAGAACAAAATAGTAGTCCCCTCATTGCCCAAGGAGGATGTTAACCTGCACCTCTGCAAGAGCGAGGACACCACTAAAGTCACCTTCCCCCGCTGGATGGGCCAGCTGCCAACTGTGAATGGGAACTTGGTTGGAGTGAAAGATTCTTTGTCAGGAATGTGGAAATTGTGACATTAGGGACTAGTCGGGCTAGAGGATAGAGCTTCAGTGAAATTTGCAAGTTCATTTTGGTTTATATACCTGTTGGAGCTGAGACATTAAATGCAGACGGCTTTTAATCTAGGTATTTTAAGCACTACTTGATACCATGGACTAGTGTCATTCAACAGAGAGTACTTCAAGGACAGAGCTATCTCTGAACCAGAGTAAGACCCCAGGAAGGCTGATTCAGCCCAGAGCATTTGGGATGGGGTTATTTTCTTTTGTTTCAACATTCACTTTTGACAGAACTGGCTTTTCTCTTTGCCCCTGCTGGAAAGCTAATAACTTCCTTCTCGTCCGCCTTACTCCAGTCCTCCACGCAGAGCAGTGCAGCTGACTCAATATACGCAAGTGCCAGGTACTTTATTTACATTTACTTGCACCAGGCATTTGCGATCAAGCTAGAGAGATATCAATATCAATAAAAAATGCCTGAAGAGCTCAGTAGTGTGACAAAATAATTGAAGAAATGACCACAGAATATGGGTTCAGTATTCAGTATCGGAGCAAGGCACACAGGCAATACAAAAAGATTACAGACAAACCCTTTCTTAAAGATGGATTTCTAAAGATGCACTCATTTCCTACACACATCTGAGAGTTCCACGGCTGTGGCTAACACTGAAAATAAATAATCCAAATCAACTTGTCCACATTAACTCTGAAATCCACTATACCAGTGAGATAGAATTTACTTCAGGCCATCTAGGTCAATAAGCTTGGAGAGGGAATTCCAAAGATGAAGGCCTTTCACAGAAAATGCTCAGCCTTCAGACCTGTGTAGTTCTAAATCAGAGGGCTTAGCACCTCCAAGCCCTCCAGCTGCTGTGAGGGCAAACCCAGGACAGAGGTGGTCATTGGATATAACCCGAATCCCCTCTCTGCTGCCTCTCCGTCAACCCTGAAACAGAATGCTGTTGAGGTCTGCTACCTTGATTCCCCCTGAAAGCAAAGAGACAACTCATGAGGTATGGAAGCCTGGAGGGAACAAAGGCAAGTGTGGACGTGTGTGAGCTCATACTTTGGTATGATGAAAAGTAGGTACTCTTCAAAAGGTCTGCTCTGTGGCAGAGGGGCTCGTTACTGAGAGCAGAGCCGCACTGCCCACACAAAGGCAGGTAGGGAGGGAAGGGGCTCAGTGAAGTTAGATTACAGACGATATGAAACCAAAGATTATTGAATCTTAAAATCTGCTGGTTATGAGCACAGTCATGTAAAGCTATTGGTAAGAGCAAACAGCAATAAACAGACTTGTCAGAAGGTACATTTTCCTGTGTACTGTCCCCAGGCCACTTTTATATTGATTTTGGGGGGAATGTTAGCTGAAAGTTTTTTTCTTTTTTAATCTCTATCAGTCAAGGGAAAATGAGTCTGTGGTATGCAGAATAATGCCCTCTCATCAAAGTTATTCATATCCTAATCCCCGGAACCTATGAGTATTTTGTCACATAGAAAAGGAGAGTTGAGGATGCAGTTGGAATTAAATTTGTTTATCAGCTAACCCTGAAATAGGAAAGTGATTCTGGATTATCTGACTGGCCCAGTGTAATCGCTGAAGAGGTCGGAGTGATCTAATGTGAGGACCAGCCCACGGTTTCTAGCTTTGAGGATGGAGAGAGAGGACTACAACCCAAGGACCACAACACGAAAGGCTTCTAGAAGCTCAGCAGGTGAGGAAACATGTTTCCTCCCAGGTCATCCTGGAAGAAGCAGCTGACCTACTGATTCCTTCATTTTAGTCCACTGAGACATGTGAACAAATGCTGGATGATAAATTTGTGTTGTTTTAAGCCACTGAGTTGGTGGTAATATGTTAGAGCAGCAACAGGAAGCTAACACAAGCCGAACAGTCAGATTAATGTGTAAATGGGTAGCTTTTGCATTAGGTCTTATCTTGGGTAATGATAGACAGGAAATCAACAAACACTAGGCACAAAGAAAATGGAATTTGTTGCCTAAGTGGAAGTTATGTTATTCTTTCTGCTTGGTCAACCAGCTAGCATTTGATGTGGTAGCCTGTTGGGAACAAAAACAACATTTAGCACTTATTAGGAGAATTAGTAACCAGTGCACAGTCTATACCACCACTACAGGGCCGATGCAATAGAATGACTTGTTAAGTGGTTGCCCATATAGGTGAAAGACATTTAACCAAGAAACTGGGAGAAAGACAGAAAAATGACAAAAATAAAAGATCATCCTGTTTACTTGGATATGCTGTGCCACATTTGAAGTCATTCAAAAATCAGTGTTAGATCTCTGTGAGGCGATCTACATCGATAATTTCAGCACGTGGAGGCTGAAGCAGGAGGATGAAAAGTTCGAGGCCAGCCTAGACCACAGAGGAGATCTGGTTGCAAAAATAAACAACAATAATAAAAAAAGTGCTAAAGTTAGACATGGAAAATGGGTTTCTGTGACTATCAACACAAATTACCTTTGAAGTATTGCAAAACTAGGGCAGAGGGTGAAGTACAAAAAAGGGGAAGTAAAAAAGATTAAGATGCAACACATATATGTACCAATTCCCCATGATGAATATATTCAAGGTATCCCAAACGTGTAGTAATTTTCAAAATGAGGACATATACCTGAGATCATATATGCAATGAGATATTTCTCTTTTTCTTTCTTTCTTTCTTTCTTTCTTTCTTTCTTTCTTTCTTTCTTTCTTTCTTGTACCGACAGAACTCAGGACCTCACACTTGCCAGGAGGGTGCAGTGCTTCTGAGCCATATTCCCGACTTTCTTTTCTTTTAAATCAAGTGTTCTTGCAAGATGTATACTAAAAATTTGGGCATTGGTGTATCACTGTAATATCTTTTTTTTTCAGATCATTTTCTTTATTAGTACATATGTGTGATGCATAATGTTTACATTCCTTGTGGGAAGTTGGGCCATGCACATAACACATCTTAATTCCTTTTTTCATTCCTTCACTTATTTCCCTCCCCCCTCCATCCATGTACAGTTCCTGACGCATAACTATTTATCAGTAGTATCATTTGATAGAAAAAAAAATGATTCGAGTTGTTAGAACAGCCTACAGAAACAGGCATTCCTATGGTGGGATTTGTTGAAGACACAGTCTCCTCTATTTGTGCCCAAACTGTTTTTACTACCCAGAGGCCTTGCTTTAGTTTCAACAAGTGGATAAAGAGACTGGACTTGTGTTAGCTGAACTTCCAGACTGCAGAGGAGCATGTGGGTGAGCCTTGGGGTGTGGCCTGCTCCGAATGAGCAAGCACATTTTCAAGACAATTGGCTGCCTAATCGCGTGTTGCAAACTTGGCTGATGTATTTAGATGTGTAAGCAATTATGTTTCCCCTAAAAGCCTTGGTTGGTAATGCTTTTGTTCTCCATTTCTTACAACTGAACTAACAGAGGGATGAAATAGTTATGGAAATTATTTTCAGTATGTTTTATTTTGCTTTTTAACTTTTCTTTTCAAAACATTTTTCAATTAAACCAGTTGACTGATCCAAAGTTTATTATATGTGCAAATACCACATGAAATAGATAAGGGAAAGAAAAAGCCCAGAGGATAATAAAAGTAATAATAATACTAATAAACTTTTAATGAAAAGGCCTGTATATTTGTGTTAAACTACATCATTTAACTGCGACTAATTTTCCTGAGCATCTTTCTTTATTAGGTACAGTGTTATTTCTGCCTATTAAGGGTGGCTGAGGCACATGGATCCTCATTTTAAGAAACGTCTCTTCAAGTAGACATTTGGCAGATACTGGCTTAATGTCACAGTCACTTGACATTTCATGAGATGAAATTTTTTTACCTCCAGAAGAACCACAGGCAGATATTTTGCTTTTTAATAACCAGTCCTATCCCAATCTTAACTAAAGTTCTTCCTAACTTATCTAACACATTATGTTGCTAATTAAATTCAAATCTACTATATTAATTGGAGAAAAAAGAGCACTTACATTTGTTACCTGAAATCATCTGGAAAATTAAACATATCATAAATGAAAAAATTTTAAAATAACCATGTTTGCCATAAAAATATGAAATTTTAAAGCTCTAAAAATGCATGTTTTTGCAATTGCTTCCTGAAGACAATGCACATCATGTTCCTGTAATCCTACTAACTTCTATGCTTCATGTTTAAACTTTAACTGAGAATGATTATTCCTTCATTGAAATGTCCACATATGCATAACCAAACTGATATTTCACATACAAGCAGTGATATCTGCATTTTAAATCTAGCCCTTTTGTTTACTAATTCTATGACACTGTGGTCTTTTGCAACTTACAATTTTCTTATGTGATAATAGAGGAAATTTCTCATATCATAGAATAGTTATGAGTCAAATAAGATGACACAAGGACTTGCCCAGAGCAGTGCCTCAGCATATAAAGAACCTCAATAAGGACTAAAAGAATTGAGGTAACTTGAAAATATGACTTGCAGAACATACTTGTAAAATCTAACAAACTTTAAGTTTTCTTCACTACAATAGAGGATTAATAATTGAAGGCAGCTGTATTCTTAATTTCCTGAGTGTTCAGCATTTAAATAGGTTTTGTGTGGGGAACTAGTAAGATGTTACCTTGCATTGATCTTGTTATCATTCTGGAACTTTCTGTGTCGACATGATTTGAAGTTTGCAGTTATCCATGAAAAGAGTAATATATTCTTTAGCATGCACAGTTACATAAAATAAATAAAGACATCCAATGAGCTCAGATTTCTACTTTTCATCAAATTCTTCTCAGAATAGTCAATTATTGGTCATGAAAAGAAACACCTAGTTCTTAATCTTTACAGATTCCTACACTGTGGGAGTCACCTATAATTTCTGAAGCACAGATGTCCGCAGATCAAGCACTATGTAGACTTAATTGTTGTTTCCACTGCAGGGCATTTTGGTCAGCTCTCTTGTCTTTCTCAGATCATTTTCCTCCCTTTGTAAATAAGGGTAATTACATGTACAACAGGCTTGAATAGTAGCAGGTTGAATTTTATGGGTAACAGCCTGGGTGGAAAGCAGGTGTACACCTGTGATGTATGAGTTACCTGTTGCTGGTTGAACACAGTTATGGACACAGACTACGAGTCCAAAGGGCAATCTTATGCCTGAGAAATCATTTGTAGGGAAGATGTAGGCCAGACCTCATCCCAACCAAAGTGAGGTGGAAAAAAATAAGCGAAGATTAAAAACAAACAAGAAAACAAACAAACACACACTACCAGATGAGACTACTGCAGATGTCAAGGCAACCAGATGTGGGGCAGGAACTTCAGAAACAAAGGCCATTCAATCACTCAAGGAAACAATCGCCACAATGAGATTCACAGCCTTTGGGAAATTGACTTATTTCTAAGCCAGAAGATTGTTAAAGATGTTTTCTTTGTTTTTCTCTAAACTCAGACTGTGAGAAGTGAGAAATCTGATGGGCCACTGAGCAAAAGAGAGAAAAACTGGTAGGCTCCAAGACAAAGCATGCTGGGACTCCACACATAAAGGGGTAACCACGATGTTTGAGTGTTCCTGAAAAGGCTCTCTTATTTCTTTCCAAAACTGGCTCCTCTGATAGAAAAATGTTTTAGTTGATTCTCGAAAGTCCTCCTCTAATACAATGCTTCATTTGAAGATTTTTTCAAGAGATTAATAAAGAAATTTGAAGGAAAACAATTATGGTCTCTTTGGGAAATAGGGTTAGGGGTTGTTGCTGTCTCCTCTGAAGTCTTGTAGGAGGGTTTCTGGAGACAATGTCAAGAACATTTAAATGTGTCCCTTCACATTGAGCCATCAAAAGTTCTGCAGCCTGACTCACACTTGAGAAAGGTAAATGTGACTCCTGGCTGTGAAAGGGAGAGAACTAGAGGAGACTAATTGCTTTGCTGACAAAATTGGGGTAGGTTGGGTGGCACATGCAGCTCAGTGGTACTTATCTAGCACGTGCAAGGCTGTGGGTTCAATTCCCAGCTCAGCAACAACAACAGCAGCAGCAATAGTAAACTTAAAAACAAATTTAAAAATGTATGGTTTTTACCAGCTAGCATCTATTAGAGAAATAAGTATGATAATGATTGTCATAGGCCAAATTTGAACTATGCAGGATAGGCAAAGTAGAGTTGCTGGAGTCCTGCCTGACCGTGACAGCAGAAAATCACCCGAAGAAGAGGACCCTCGGGCTTGGTACAAGAAGCAGCCAGTAAACCTTCTGCACAGAAAAGGGGTTATTTGTTCATTAGAAATTGCAGAGGACGATCAATGTGTTCTGCTAAAAACTGAATGTTTGTATTTGTTCCAAATCTATGTGTTGAAATCTTCACCCTCGATACGGTGGTGTTGGGAGATGGGGCATTTGGGTGATGATTAGGTCAGAAGGGCAGAGTGCACAGGAGCGGGATTAATGTTCTTATGAAAGAGGCCCCCAAAGACTTCCTTTGCCCTCTGCCATGTGGTGACACTCTGAAAAGATGGCCATCTAGGAAACCGGGAAACAGTAGACTCTGCCATGATCTTAGACTTCCCAGCTGCCAAAACTATGAGAAATAAATTTACGTTGTTAACAAGCCACTCAGGCTATAGTAGTTTGTTAAAGCAGACAAATCTCCGAAGAACAAAACTAAAGTATAAGCATTGGCAAACCCAGAATGAAGTCTCACAAGTGACAAGAACCAGGGTCTCTTGCTTTTCCTGCCCCTTCCCTTCCAGATTCCCTCACTATTTGATGCAATTGATCTGAAAATGTATCTCTGAGTGGGAAGTAAGCAGGGAGATGAAGGAGGAGATGATGATGGCCACCTCAGAGTAAGACTCCAGCCTAAACCAAGTATGAAAAAGGAGGAAGGCAAAGGTTGCCACACAATGGCCAGGTCAGACTAAAATATGTTTGACTAACACAGGGCCCTGTGATGTAAGTGTCTAAAGATGATGTCTTTTTACCAAAAATGACTACAGGAATGTTTATTACAAAAAACAAAAAACAAAAAACAAAAAAAAAAACGGGATCTGCTGAAATTCTAAACTGGAGCAGATGATTAATCTACTTAATAATTCATGGAAAAACAGTAAGAAATCAAAATGAATTTTCCTTTGGTTATATTCTTTGGGTTATCCTTGTTCTGATAATCATCCTAAACATTCCCATTTTTCTTATGATCCACATTCATTTTGTCATGAAAACTCACAGATTTCATTCACTAAGTGTGTTTGAATCCATTCCTTTCTCTTCTGTTCTAGTTGAGGACAGTCTCAAGCACAGTAAATTATTGGGGATTTCCTTAACTAGACCCAGCCTGTGACCTCAGCCTATGTCCACATTAAATATGTTTGGAATAATATCTGATATATATTAAATCTGTAAGCAATAATTCTAATTATTTGTATTCATCTTACAAGATTAGGCTTAACAGTCACCTCCAGAAATTCCAACTCTACCAACTTACTCTGTGCATACTTCCATGTTAATTAAAATATCAGTAAATACATCTCTGTTAGTTTTAAAAAAGGCTAAATTTTTCAAGGGCAAGAGCTTTTCATTTTTGTGCCACTATCTCCCAGTTACTTAAAAGTGCCATAATAAAACTTCTCTGGACTGATCTAAATCTATATGAAGAATACAGTAAAATAATAATGATTTATTGTGCATTTATGGATCTCAGTATTTCATTACCTGTGCAGATAGACTAGAAGCTATTATGATAAAATCAAAGGGAACACCTTGGGTCACACTCTGTTGTTGCCCATTGCTATGAATTCTGTTTTCAAAGCCCTTTTAATATTGTGAGGATAATAGTTGTTCAGAGGTCACTGAGATAGGGAAATTCTCTGTTCCTGTTTTTTAACCTTTCTGCTCTAGAAAGGTGAATATTGTAAGTGGTGATGGTTGAGCTTCAATGTGTCAACTTGGTTGGCTTGAAAGCCCCCCAGGAATTGATGGAATACACTTCTGAGTGTGTCAGGGGGTGACTTTGGATATCATATATAGTTTCTAGCCTGTTCCTCTCCAGCACTGTTCCTCTGCACTGTGTTCTGGCCAGCATAAACTAAACAACTTTGCTCTCATACCCTTCCATCATGATATTCTTGCCTTAGAGATTCGCTATGGACCGAATTCTCTGAAGCTGTGAGCTAAATTAAATAACTTCTTTAATTTGGATGTTTGGCATTGTGTTCCACTAGTAGGAAAGCTGGATAATACAAAGGTCTTTCTTAAAATAAATTTTACCTCAAATATACATCTTTATTGCCAGGCATGGTGGCACACACTGTAATCCCAGCATTTGGGAGACTGAGACAGGAAGATTATTGTGAGTTCAAGGCTAGCCTAGGCTACACAGCAAGTTCAAGGCCAGCTTGATTACATGGCAAGACTGTCTCAAAAAAACAAAACAAGACAAAAATACCCCTACTACAACGAAGGCAAATCAGCTTTGGATGGAAGTTAATCCCGAGTACTTTCTCCAGAGACAGTTTTGGCAAACACTTGAATAATATTTTCTAAATCTACCTAGAAGGTTTGCCTATTAGCAAAGTTGAAAAGAAGAGTGTTTTGTTAGTGAAATGAATAGTTTAAAAGGTGGACAATTGGCTAGAGGAAAAAAATACGTAGGCCCCTTAGCCATTTTTATAACAGGACAGGCCTTCGATGAAGCATCTTTGTACTGGCCCCAGTTCTATGCAAAAGCTTCTTGCTATGTCTTAAATGTTGGTGTTCTCTTAACATTCATACCTTAAAATTTTAATCCTAAAATGTTGATATCAAGAAGTGATTATACCTTATACACCTTATATGAAGGTGGGGCCTTTATTATTTGGATTAGTCCCAAGAATTAGCTTGCCCCTTTGACCATATGAGGATAGAGTGATAAGATGTCATCTATTGGGAAGCAGGCCTGCACCTTAAATTATTCCTAAATGACCTAATCCTCTGACACCTTGACTAGGACTTTGTACTCTCCAGAACTATGAGAAATGAATTTCTGCTGTTTATAAACTACTTCATGTGGTATTTTGTTACAGCAGCTTGAATAGACTAAGATAATTCTCTTTCCTGTGCATATAGAGGGTTAACCAAATTTATCCTCTGTGGATTACTGGATAAGGAACATAAAATGTTATTAGATATCTAGAGTCTAATGTAAACTTAATTTATATACATACCATCAACCATCTTGTCTACAGGAGAGGATTTTTAAGTGAATTCCAAGTTCTGTAACTAAAGTATAGCAAGAAAAGTCATAAAATATTAATTTGGCTTGCAGTTTGCTATTGTATTTTTTCCCTCAGTCAGGGGAAGCCTAAAGCAGAATTAGGATTGCTATGACAGTAATTCCAAAGAAGAGTTCACGTTTTATAATGGCTTCCCAGTTGGACTCTTGAGAAGCAAAGGTAAAGCCCAGGTTGGCACAGTAGATGAATGCCACAAAGGTAGACTGGAAAGATGATGATAGACTGAGATCAGTGGGCCACCGCATCATCTGTAGAAGTGAAGCAATGTTGTCTCATTTTCTTAAACACTACTTCCACTTGCATCCTTTTTCATCATATTTTGTTCTTTTCTTAATTAGGTGGTGAGTTTATCATTCTCCTTCCAGTTGAGAAGCAACCCGAGAGTTGGATAAATTAAATGAGGCCAAACCATAGAGAAGAGAAAAGAAAAAACAATGAAGAAGAAAGGGAAGAACTATCAGTGTTGAAAAATTGGATCCCATGCAAAGAAGTTTCCAATAAACATATTTCATAAATGTTATCTATTTTCCCTCACTTAAAAATAGAACAACTCAGAGGCAATGTGCAGTTAGTAATTCCCGCATCTTGGTAGGCTTATATTTAAGTCAAGCCTGAGCTGCTTAGACTCTTTTTGAGATTCTGTCCCAAAATACAGATTAGCAAAAGGCTGAAGATGTAGCTCAGTAAGAAGGTCCTTGGTTCAATCGCTAGTACTGCCTAAACAAATAAATAGCTAAATAACCTTAGCACATATCAAGCCTCTTCTACGTGAAGGAAACTGACCCTGGCACTTTTGCACTTATGATCCTTTCAGAATCATCAAGATGAAAACTATAAGGGCAGGCTTTCTGCAGAGTTTTGTTCGCTGCTGTGTTTTCTAGGGCCTATGGTAGGGTGTGAATGTCACAGATCACAAGTATTTGTTGGATGAATAGGTAAACTGATTTATTTCATCTTCTGTCCAGAAGCCCCGTGAAGTAGGCACATTTTTTACCTCCAACCTGCAGATAGGGAACCTGAGTTCTTAAACCAGGAAACGCTCAGACTTCTCACAAGCTGGTCCTAGTATTAATAGGTTGCAAAGACCTCTTCCTTCTGCCTTCATTTTTACCCAACTCTACTTCTTTCTCTTTCCCAGAATTTCTGCTACAAAAGGCACAGACAGCCACTATAATCCACAGCTTTGCAGTCAATTATTGGTAAAGAAACCAAGATTTGTGATTCTCAATCACCCAGCCTCTTCATTCCAAGTCAGCTTCCCTCAATCAGAATGAATAACTTATTTATTGAAGTTGGATATTGATTAGCTCTTAAAAACTACACATATTTGTTTCTTCACCTTTCAAAAAAATAAATAATTTCTTAGCTCATGATTAGTAAATCTAGCCATCAGGTAGATTTTTTAAGAGTGAATGAAATCATTTCAAAGGTGAAAGGAACCTTCAGGGACATCTGATGAAACACTATTATTCTGCTTATTTGAAACAGATAAGTAAACTATGACACAGAGAGTGAAGGAATCTTTTTAATACAACCGAGTGCATCAATGGAAGCCTCACAACAGAAGCTGAGTCTCTAGAGGCCTAGTTCAATGTCTTGCACACCCATGCATGAGACTGGCTCCCTTGTTTCAATTTATTTATTTTACTGAGAAATAAACTCAGGACCTTGCACTTGCCAGGGAAGCCTTTAAGCTGCTGGGCTATATCCCCAGTCCCCTCATTTCAATTTCATGCCATCTTTACAATAAGAGCTGTGAAGTTAGATGAAACCACCTGCCTCCTGGTACACCAGTATGCTATTTTCTTTTTCTTTTTTTTTTCAAATAGAAGCAATAAGGAGGATGAAGTGGACACTGGCTACGTACCTTGTAGAGCCGGACCTTCTTGTTTTAGTTACATTCCCATTGCTGGGGTTCAATACCCAATGCTCACAACTCAAGGGAGGAGAGAATCATTGTTTTGACCCATGGTCACCTGTGTCTTGAATGGCAGAAGATGCAAAGACAATTTGGGGACAAAAATATATCCTTTTGGGTCTTGCCTCAAGTGACCAAACCTACCTCTTAAGAGCACATTAGGCATTAATGGATGCACCCATTGGTGACTACAGCAGCCTCATGATATAAACACGCTCCACATGCATGAGAATTCTGAGGGACTGTTTAGAACCAAGACATAACACTTGATTTGTATTTTCCTGTTACATTTGCTCATACTATCACTTAGGCTTTTGAAATTTAGTTATTTCCAGTTGTGTCCTATACAATGTCGCATTTTAGAGTAGGCTGCATCTCATAGTTTTAGAGTCTTGTGTGTGCACTGCTGTTGTAATTCTCCACTAGAAGGATGAAGCATCTTTTGAAGCTCTTGCTAAACTTCAGCTCCTAAAGGTTAACCAGTGACTGTATCAACAACATGTTTGGAAAACTGCACAGAGAAACAGTGAAATCAAACTCTTAATTTCACATCTTTTGAGGAAACAAATCCTTACCAGCCATTGAGCTCAATACTGCCTTGCTGGTGTGAAGATCCCATGTGCCATGGAAGAATGAGAGGAGGAAGAAAAGTGAGAGAGAATCTGAAGGCTAATCTTTGGGCTACTAGGATGCAGAGTCAGAATTTCTTCTGAGGCATGTTAGATGAGTGCAGAGAGAGGGTCAGTGTGAGCTAATTCCCTGTGTGATTTGTATACACACACAGGTAGGACACATGGCTGATATGTATGATTGAGACTTTTGACGAGAGTGCTGACAATGGTGATGGAGGGTCACCCAACACCTGGAATATGACACTAGACAGGAATGCAATTTCACTTTTTTTAAGTTGAGAAAAAGATACAGAGATGTCATCTTGGTGTCACAGCAGTATTTCAAATTTTATTACAATTTAAGGGTTTCTGCTCTCAGTAAAATTAGTTATTTTCAGACCAAGCTTAACCTCTGAAAGAGCTGAAGCTAAGTTCCTAAGCAGAGGGAAAAGCTAGAGGCTGTAATAACCTGAAAAAGTAAATCAAATGAGAGAGTTTTGTGACCATGTGAATAACTACAGGTTTGGCTTACAACTATTGGCCGCAAAATGTCTATGTTAAAATGCAGTTTAACAAAATAACAAGAAGTTTCTTCCAAAAAGTGGAAGTAGAATCAGGTGAGGATCCTTCTAGAGAGATAGCCTTGTGGTGGTAATCATTTCCTAGAGAACAGATGGTGATGAAAGGGTGACATTAGCTGCCAGTGGAGGCTACAGATATAACTGTACTGGAAAGTGAAGAAAGAGTATAGGAAGATAGTACTGATGAGCAGAGATAGTCATGGTGGTCTCCACAATCATAAAAGCAAGGACCCCATAACCAGGGTTCTGGTGTTTGAATAGCAGGGATTGTATCTAAAAGCTACTGCTAAGCCATGTTGTCATGTCATCTACCTCTCTGTCTGAGGACAGAGGTCTGAGAACATGGTTTTATAAACCCCCTTCAGCAGTTTTATCCAAGAATGCATTCTTTAATACTAGAAGAGATTCTTTGAACTTGAACTCTTACAGTTAGGATTTTGAGAAAGAAATAGCTTCACCCAAAAGTTCACTTCAATATAACAAACCCAGATCAGTGATCGAAAGGCTTGGCTACCCTGAGAGCTTAGGAAGCTGTTCAGTAGTCCGAGAAGATCAAACTTCAGCTATCCATGAAAAGAGCCTCCAGTATGCAACTGAGTAGGTGTCTCAGTCTGTCCCTTCCCCATCAACACCACTGAAGGAAGTAAATTGGAGTTCCTGAGTTTTAGATCTAAGTATCCTAATTTGAAATTATTCCCAACTCATAAATCCTGTTCACTGATAACCCTCAAGGATTTGGCCCACTGTGTGACTACTTTTCTGACCTCATTGTTTCCAGAGGATCAAAAATGGGTTGGGGGTCAAAAACTATCAGGCTTCAATCCAACTTCCTTTCCTGCCCTCATAGCAGATGTTACTTGTAGACGATGGCGTGTTTTCTTGTAAAGTGAAGATACGGCCTGATTGTCACACTGAGCCTCTACTGCTTGCTGGGCATTCCAAGCAGTCACTATGAATCAGTTAGGACTGGCAAATGACACAAAATCAGTTTTCGCTTTCAGACATAGTTTCAACATTTGACCCTACTCCCTCTAGGCGTTGTATAGAAAAACACATCCCATCTGGTCAGCTTGCTCTCAATGCCTTCTCCTTCCAATGCATTGGAACAGAAACCTCCACACTACTAACAGCCGAGAGCTGTGTTATACAGCTCAGCCGCAAAAATGTTGCATTATTCAATACTGTTAGTGTTTTCCTAAGAGCCAAAAATGAGTGAATTTTTTGGCCCAGTGGGAAAGCAAAGCTTATTGACTTAAAATATACCTTTTAAATATACTTGCAGTAATCACTAAACATAAAGTTGCTAGCTATTAACCTCCTCATGGGCTTCAATATAATGAATTATAGGAGACCTGAGTCATCAAGAATGACTCTTTTCTTTAAGCCATAATTTGTGATTTCTTTACTATACAACATAAAAACATATCCCCCTGATTTTCATTATATTTCTTTGAAATGCTCCCTAATATGTCATTTAACATCTTCCAAAGTGCTCAAAGCTTCTATGAATGTCTGATTTTCATATGACTGTCTCTCAAATTGCATATATCGTACGTAATCTACAAGTGACCCAGTAACTTTTCTTAATGCTAGAAGTAACAATTACAGTGCCAAATTGTCCCTCTTAAAAGTTATGACCATAATGGTTATTTGCCCAAGACTATTCCTTCAGCAAAATGACAACTAGTGCTTCACACATTATCCAGTAATGGCTTTAAATTTATGCAGCAGAGAAAATTAGTGAGATATTTCCATTTTATAGTGGAGACTACTATAAGACTATTTCTAAAATGATGGAAAAAATACAAGAATGAAAGGTGAAATAAGTATTGCCAAATAACACAAATAACATTGTATCTGAATGAGTATTAAATAAACATTCAACAGTGGCAAATAAAGAGACTACAATTGAGAATCAGGTTCCTGTGACTGAAGGCAACCAAACATATTGCATTATTTCATGAAACTCACATATACATAGTTATTGAGAAAACAATTTGATTTGAAATAAATGTTTTTAAATTGGCTTGAGTTTTTGATCAACGCTGTCAAGTTTTCCACTTGACATGCTCTGAATTTTGTTGTTGAATGGAACTGTGTGTGTTTCTCAACACGCACACATGCA
Organism: Cuniculus paca; assembly: GCA_004365215.1. NCBI lineage: Eukaryota > Metazoa > Chordata > Mammalia > Rodentia > Cuniculidae > Cuniculus > Cuniculus paca. The sequence goes on along the minus strand of RJWT010001985.1, from coordinate 25,875 downwards.
TGTGTGTACTTGTGTATTGACCCAACAGTATCAGTATCATTTCCTGTCCAAGTTGGGAGAATTATATTCCCGGTTTTGTGGGAGAAGAGTTATAAAGCAACATGAAACAGCAGCCCTCATTTTGTCTTTCATTGAAAACTAATATCAATTGTTCTCAGAGCTGGATTTTTTTCATAAAATTTAAAACACTGTTTTCCTTTGAATTTAATGAAATATTGCTAGGTGAAATCAATTTGACTTAATGAGAGATGTAAAATGATAACAGGTGTGCAGCCTGATTTAAATCCAAAGTCTGAATCCTTTTAGAGAATAAAACATATTTTACAAAAAAAGTTTTAAAATGTTTTTGTTTGTAATTTTTTCAACATTAACTTTCAACAGATTTCCATTGTCAAAGAAGCCAAAAGTAAAATAAACACATGACATTGCCAGCAAGCTTTTGATACTATTACAAGACTTTCAATATCTAGGTCGAATATTCCCCAATGAAATATTTCTATGGAGGCCCTGTTGATTTGGATTCCTGTGAATTAATTGTTCAGAGCTCCTTTCTGAGGAAAATATTTACAAGCATGTGTGCTGTTCGGTTTCAAGGACTCTTAGTTTACTGTTCACCTAAATTTTCCTCAGCTATTAATTTTCTGAAAAGTTAAATTTTTTAGGTTGGAAAGTTACATGAATGTATATGATCATAAAAATTTTATAATGGGAGAAATGTTACTTTTAAATTTTATAATTTTCTCTGAGATTTCTTGTAATTTTCTTCCCCAACACATTTGATGAAAGAGGAATAGTGATATTTAATTGTTGCATTTTCAATAGATTTAGAAGAAAGGTAAGTTGGAGGCCAGGCCAGGTGTTCCTCCTGTGGCCACATGTCCCATTACTTAGGGATTCAGCAGCCCCCACAGGAGGAAGAGAATGGTAGCTCAGCATCTTTGTTCCAGGTCAGCATACCTGGATGCTATTATGGAAACACGCAAATTGCTTGGCACAATTTTCACAGGGCAAGAGCAATTTGCAAGTGAACACAGGGGACCTGTAAGTGTCAAGCAGCTAGTCCAGTTTTAGATTCATGTTTTATAACCATGACATGAAGAGTTGAAAAAATACATATGTGTGTTCCTAGCAGGCATATTTCCTTCCTTCGTCTTTTCATTTTCTTTTTTCTGTTCATCCTCATCTTCTGCGTGCAAATATTCAGTGTCAAAACTTTTGAGTCCAGTGATTGTCAAATATAAAGGGAGAGACAATTTTTGTGAAGTAGATATTTTTATTTTCAACCAAAGAATTGAAAACTAAAGATCTATAATTTAGGGAATAAAATCAACTTTGACTTTGGGAAACAGATTGACTGATACTTACTTGAAAAACTTGCAAGGAAACTTTCACAATAGTATTTGTATCTGGGCTTCAAATTTTATGAGTTATTTTCTGAAGTACGGGTGGGTGCAACTGCTCATGTGTTGACCTAAGTAATATGGCAGAGTCACTTGTAAATGCAAATCTCCCACACAATTATAAATTCCTCTTATTTTCACCGATCTTTCCATTTATTCTAGCACCATCTAGTTCCTTTTAGTCTGGGTTGATCATTGCTAGACATAAGGAGAATAATGGGAACAATATGTCAAATTCTTACCAAAGCCACATTTTACTTTCTCGAATCACACATTCTTTTGAAGCAATTTTATGATCAGTGTTTAAAAATTTTTCTATACAGTTGAAAAACTGGATATGTAGCTTAGGTTCTTCTCTTTCACTAGCATTTGCATGTCAGAATGTGTCAAAATAACATTTTGTAAAATATCATAAATAGTAAAGATTTAGCTGTTTCACCTTTATTACTTCTTGCTCAGGGGAATTGTATAAAATGTGACATGGTACTTGTAGCATATTTCTATCTGTGCAGTACAATTTTAAATTGAGAATTTTAAAAATCTTTTTAAAAATTCAAAACTAATGTAGTGATCAATTTTTTTACAATTTTTTATTGACCCAACAAAATATATGGGGGAAACCTGGTCAAAACTATGCGATTTGAGGTTAAATTTAGGTTCAAGTACACATATTTGCCGCACCAGTGTTACTTTTCTTAAATTGTTAATCTCTAAATTTTTCTCTCTCTATTAAAATATAGAAAACTCTAGGACTGGATTCATATATTATTATACAGCTTTTGGTAAGGTAACAAAATACACTGGACAGGAAAATTTAATATTCATTTACTTTGAACTAATCAATAGTGGAAAAATGAATTCTAACATTCAAGAAAATTAATCTCATGTTCACGTTTCTTTTGAAGCAATGTTTTATCTTGTGGAAAGCTCTCTAGTCAAGGTACCCTTTCACTAGAATGACAGAAAACATTAAATTATGCACAAAATAAAAATATACTCAACTATTCATTTTTCTTTTGCTCCTGATTATGACAAGAGTTAGGAATACTATGGAAGCTAAAGAAAAAGGTAACCTTTCCTCTACAGAGGTCCTTTCCTTCCTGTTTTTGCCACTAATACAGTTCTGAAACAGATCCTTACTATCTCCTAAAAGGCATTCATTTGGAATGCTACTTACCCCATTGTTTCCCTAAATCATGGCAGGATGCCATGGGCATGACAGATATTTCAAGGAATAAAAAAAGATGATCAAGCAAAAAAAAATCATAAAGAGAGTAATGTTTACCACTGGCATTTTTGAAGGTTTAAGATTTATGTTGTCAAATTCTATTGGATAAAAAATAAGAAAACATGAGACAATTGTGTGAGGAGGCAAAAGTGAACATGAAGATAGTGTTTAATGTAATGCGTTTGACAAACAGCTTTTGTTTTTATTGAGCATGGTCTGTTTTATGAATCCCCGATTTCTAAGAAAATGATTTTAAACAAAGTGTGGGACATGTGTACACAAATTTATGGTTTGGCTCTGGTGTGGAAGAAGGGTCTCTCCGAAAGAATAAAATCCTAGTGGTTATAAATGGGTCAAAAAGAATTAGATTTTTTTATTTATACTTCAGAAATGTAACCAAGTGAATGAAATGGTTTCATATACATTTTTACATCCAACAGTAGTGACACACTGTTCATACATTAATTCTATAGTAAAATGTACATCCTTCTTTTTTGCTAAGTAAGATTTGCCAAGTGTTCATGGACAAAAGAAAATCCCTTTCATGGCAACCTAAACTAGCGAAATAACAAGGTAAGTCATGTTCTTTTCAATAGCTTAATGGCATTCATAAAGCTATTGTCCAAATATGTGTTAATATTGGCCTGTGTAAGATGAAGTCTCACAATTCTCAAAAATGTAAATGCCCAATTTGAAAACTTCACAAAATGGTCTATTGGATTTTTGCGACTGAATCTGCCCAGGGACATTAGAGTCCAGGATGGTTTATTTTAAGTGTACTTCTGTAGCTCTATTCCTAGCTGACTATTCTTCGATCCCCTAATCACAAAGAAATGCATTCTTATGAAGTTAAGCAGCTGTAGACACAGAATGCTGATGACATTTTCTCCATATCTGAGTTACTTAAAGAAAACCCAGTTAGTTGTAATTCTACCAAATACTTGTAACATTCACATAAAATTTTAATTGATTTTCAAACAGTACAACTGTACCATGAATCCAACCACATAGAATATAAGCCTTAAGCCCACTAGGTTTAAGCAATTGTGTCTTTGTAGACTAAAACTATGTAAAATAAAATCTGATAACTCCCTGGTGTTAGAGGTAGACAGTTTTCTTTCAAATCCTAGGTTTGGTCCTTTATTTTATTCAGCAGTGAAAGCCATGAATACAGAACAAATAACAGCTGTTACAATTCTCAACCATGACTTCTAACGTCAGAGAATTCAAAGTATGAACATAGTACACAGTAATGAAAAGTATCAAAAATTAGTTTACCTCAAAAAAGATAAATAAAACAGGTATATTCCACCAATACATAAACAGATGTTTGTGCTACAGTTAAAATTTGCTGTATACAAAAGATCATAGTCCCCATAATCAGCTTATGATAGAAGCAAGAATACATGAGCCATTTAAATTGTCAGACATTATGCTTTATAAGGTATGCACAGAAGTTCAAGCAATAAATACATACATTAGTTCAAAGCCTTACAATAGCTACGCAAAGCAGATGCAGAAAAGCAGATTTGCTATTACTAGCAAGCAATGATATAAGAGTAAAAATTCATGAAATGCATTAAAGCAACATTTTTCTTAGAAAAAGTCTGGTCATTTATGGGTCCACCAACATTTTTACATAATATGCACAATTATCAAAATACAGACCAAGCATTTCAGAAAACTCCAAAAAACCTAAAATCTATTTTCAAAGCAATTGCAGTTTTGGAGGTTTTTCTGGTATAATGTGCAAGCAGCTATTTTTTAAAATTGTATTCATATAAAACCCATGCAAAACTCTACAGGTATATGCATTCTGTGGCTGAGACTTCCTTTCAAAAGTTTTGTAACTGAGGTATGCATACTTTAGCATTGTAGTCTTAGGCCACCCTCCTGATGGTACACCTCTCATAGTTACTTCCAGTCCATCAAAGCCTTTGAAAATGTACCTGAAAGACCCATTTTCCCTTTCATATGGTCTTTACAGTAGGATCCTAGATGACTGAAAACCATCTTTCACAATACTAATCTTTCTTTTGATGCCATAGTGTAAACTTCCAGTTCGTTGATAATGACCCAAAGACAAACATCATGAAAAGTAGCAGTTACTGTGACGTTCTCACGTTTCATGCAATCTGCCATAATTGTTCTAATTTTTTTCTTTTTTTTTTCTTTTTTTTTCTTTTTTTTTTCTTTTTTTTTTTAGCAGAGGTAGAAGCTTTCAGAAAGCCTTTTGGGTAAGTGGGAAAACCCTTTTGAAAGCCGTTATGTCCTTTTTATTTGGTGTGATAGATGACTGGGTATCTCTCTAACTCTATTTGCTGACTTCAGCAAAGAATAAACAATGAGCTTAGTTTGCAAGAACCAGGTCCATCACATGGAACTGGTACATATGTTAAGCTCTAGCAGCCACCTTCTGTCAAAACTGTTTGTAAAGCAATAACCACAATCAGGTTATGAGGTCCCTTGGTTGGGGGAAAAAGTATTATCAAGACTTGGCACAGCACATGAAAAGCAACACGTAAAGTTTCTAGGTTTTAAGAAAACATCTGACTATGCTATCTTCAACTACACCATAATGCATTATCATAGTTTTGGGGTTTGGATTTGTCAAGAAAACCAGCATTCCAATCATTTGGCCTGCGCAAGTCTTTGAAGGGAGTGTATTGTTAGTGTTAATATCCCGTATAAGCAGAGGCAGAATTATATGTAACTTTGGTTTGACTGAAAATAAATACCATGGACTACAATTGCTATAATCTTTGCTTTCAGTGTAAAAACTCAGCTAGATCACTCTAAAATCATTATGAAATTAATTTTTGGCTTTACTAGACCTTTTATGTTTGGTTCCTACTTTTTGTTTTTTTTTTTTCATTATAACTTAAGACTATAAAAAAATAGTACACAACAAAGATTCAGACCATACAAGACATCTTCTAGCAACATATACTCACCACTGAAAAAAACTGACTGAATGGAGAAAAACAAAAACACAATGTACTATATATATAACAATATGCAATCTGCATTTGCATCAAGTACATAATCATTTTGGTCAGTGATCCACATTTGTTGCTTTCTAGCATATCATCACTTCCACTGCGGATTTTGTCCTCACCTCTGTCTTTAATGAAAGCAAATCTTCATTTCATTTAGATGGACATTTGGCCTCAGAAGATTACTCTGTGACTGAATTAACTTTTTTAGTTGTGGTTTTTGTCATATTTGTTTCTTTGTTTAGGGCTAA
>RJWT010001985.1:0-15000 GCA_004365215.1 Cuniculus paca | reverse complement strand
TATAAGGCCATTACTGCACACTCTGGGGTAAATTATGAAATTATATTGCAGTCAATACAAATAAAAAGTCAAGTGGAGAGTTTGTCAGACATTTAAGGAAACTAAAGTTATTATGCTTGCATCTTGTGTATACAAAAGTTGTATTAAATTGTCCAAGATTCTAATTGCTGACCTGTACGACAAATTATAAAATTAACGAAATAAATAATATGTACAATATGTATTAAAGGATAATTTATGGATGAAGAAAGCAGGACTATATATGTGTGTATATACATATATGTACATATATATGATCAAAATAATATTATTGTCTGTGATGAGTAAACTAGTCCCAATAAAAGATACCACAGGAAATCAGAAATGTGGAAATCAGAAACAAGTGGAGTTAGGTAAATATGACCCACTGGAGAACCATAAAAGCTGTCTGTGAAGATCATTTTGAAGAAAAATTCAACTATTGTGACTCTAAAAAGCTTACCAACTAAATTTAAGTACTACTTTGACTAAATGTTTCATCACACTAGCCAATAGTTCGAATAAAATCACTGATGAGTCAACTAGTTATTATGGTATCATGTAGAGTTTAAACATTTATTAAATTTAAAGTTAATATTCCCAGTGAGCGCTCTAAAATATACAAATGAAATGTTCTAAATAGACCACCTGTGAAAGTTCATATTCATTTAATGATTTTTTAAAAATGATATTTTGATTTAATAGTAGTTATAAGTTGAATTTACAATTTTAGATTTTCCAGGCTCAACCTAGGATTCACACCAGTTTAGTGAATGCTAAATTCTAAGTACTGGAAATTATTAAAATAGCTTCTAAGGTTTATATAATAGAACCTTTTTTCTAATTAGGTCTCATAAATGACCTGTCAATATTAAAAATGTTCAAGGTTTAATAGTTGGATATTTCTAAACAGATGTCTAGTAATTGTCATAGTATACAGATAAATATGATTGTTGCAGAGAATGAATTTCAAGTCAATTAACATGAATTGGAGATTCTTCCAATTGAGCAAAAGATTTGGCATCTTGTACAGTGGTGTGTATAGTATTATATTCTTAGAGCTCTGAAAGAACCTGTAGTAGAGAGGCTCTTCTACTATATTTCCTAACCCTCTACCCACTCTCCTCTTGTTTCCTCATCTGGAGCACCATAATATGTTATTTGGTTCATTTGAGTTTACCTTTCTGGGATATATTTGATTAAAGAACCTTGTGGAAAAGTTTCAAGTTTTCAAAAAATAGGTAGGATGTATTATTAAAACACAAGCACATACAGAATATCTTTTTAAAAGGATAACTATAAAGATATGTTCCATTGCATTTTCAGCAAATTCCAACATGCAAGGACTTTAATTATGTCACTACCCTATACAAAATTATGATTTGAACTTAGACATAGGGGGTTGACAGACAATTCAGACAAAACCTTCAGTCATTCTCAATAATCTGTTATCTAGCATTGATTTGCAACTTAATTTCGGAATAATAACTTCCACTTCAGATTTAAATCACTATCTCGAAAATGTTGTATTCAATTTCTATTTCAAGCCATGTTTCATGCTGCAAATCTCATCATCTTTTACAGAAACCAGAACTCTTGTCCACCTTCTGTGCTATCTGTCCACATCACATCCTACTATGAACCACATTGGTAGGAAGGACCAATTGGTACATTGTTGATTCCCTAAGAACTTTGTTTGACATGTCGAACTTGTACTAATTTTCAGGCCATTTTTTGTACCCATTTTTTAAATTGATCACTCTTATCCTCAAAACTATAGAATGTTTGAGTCCTAAATGTGCTATGAAACATATTCTTGTTTAAAATTCCTATTTCATAGATCAGAAGACAAGTGCATTGTAAATGTCTGATATTAGCATAGCCAAACATAGCACACACAGTGGCCTCTAGAATATTTCTTGGATCCTTATCATTTTTGCAATTTCATGTTAATTTAATTGCATTAATTAGTTAAGTTCTTAACTCTTTTTAGTGGTCACTGTACTTGTTGACTAGATTGTGAACTTTACAGATTAGGACACATACACACAGAGCAAGCACACAGTCAATACAGGTTGATTGTACAAATTATGTACCATCAAGTCATTAAGAGTTACATCTGCACTAATTTCTCTCTGTAATTAATCATTCTTGTAATCCTTTCCATTCAGAATTAGCTGGTGAGGAAAATATAAGAAATGGAAAGATAGAGTATTGGAGTGCTAGTTGATTAAAATAAAACAAACCAATGTCAACAGTTATTAACGCTCAGTTGTTAAAAGCAGATAGATACCAATGCAATTTGTACAAGGAGCTATCACAAAAGAAAGCTGAATCTATGCCTATAGATTTTTCAATAAAAATGAAATTTCTATTATGTTTATCTCACATCAGCAGCACATCTTTATCTCATAAGTCTTCTCAATTGGGGGACTCAAAGTGATCTATGTTTTCACTTGCATGTTGTATGCAAATTTAGAAAAAATGGAAAAAAAGTGAGACTGCATGCCTATTGAGGATCCCAGGATGAAGAATTTGTCTCTTCTTGTGGTCATTAGCAGTATTTTTCTCATGTTTCCCTCATTATATGTTATGAGGACCACTTAATTTATTCCTGAAACAAAATTCCCACTAAATATTTCTGCAGTGTCTACTTTTCCAAAATCTTACAATTTTTTACTGTGTGTTATATCAGTGTAGGATAATTAACTGTTCTTTTAGGAACAATATTCTCCTTTATCATAGAAATATCCTAGGCAATTCGAATAAAATAAAAGAATCTCTTTAAAGAAACTCGCCCTCCTTGTGCTCACAAATTCTTCATTATAGACCCTCTTCTCAGGTGGAATTATTTAAATGTTTTTAATTATAAGGGTATAATTTAGCACAATAAATTTTATGTATTTAGTATTTTGATTAACTTGTAAGTGTAGTGTAAAGTAATACTGAAGAGTCTAGACACCTCATTTATAATCTTTAGTCATGCAACAGCAGCTAAGTGGGTAAGACTACAGTGTTTAAGAATACAGCAGGCTTTAAGGACAAAATGCTTAGAACTGAAGCTGGGCTCTTCTCTTACTAACTCTGTGACTTTGGACAAGCTGTCTACCTCCCTTGTTTCCTTACCCATAAAGCAAAAAGAAAATAGTACCTAACTGTCATAACTGTTATGAAGGATATATATATATATATATATATATATATATAATATATATATTTCCCTTAACACAGTGGTTCAGTCATAAATGATCAATATATATAATATAGTCAAAATATATTACAATCATATCTTCTTGGAAATGTACAGTACAAATACATAAATTAATTTTTAAACCTTGTCCTAAACATATTTTAGTCCCTTTCTCCAAAGTGAAAATATTTGTGATTGTATCAGAAAAAGCATAAAAAAAGGCATGCGTTGCATGCACCTATCAGATGCCTGTAATGAGCATTATTAAGTAATGACTACCTACACTTCCTAAAAAGAATAAGGCAATAAAATAAAAGGAGTAACATAATACAATATATTACTTTAATTATTCCAAAAACTGTTTACCAACATATTCTTGATCACTAAAATACTAAATCAAATGTCCAGATTAATTCTTAGATCATTGTTAGATCATTCAGAGAGTGAATTTCAAAGGGCCATTACTGACATACTCTGTACATAGAGTGCCTTCATGTATTCTTGACCATCTATCACAGGCCCCATTATTAGCGTGTCATTAAAACTATTGACATACATGCATCAAATGATTCAGATGTGCATCACATGTGCGACGCACATTGAAAGTTCTTAAGTTCTGATAATTTACATATTTAGCTAAAGAAACTTTGAATCAATTAAGCCAAAAAAAAATTAAGAGCTATAGCAATATATATCTATGTCTAAACCTATGTCTATATCTGTATCATTTATATCTATGTATTTATATCTCTATCATCTATATCTATGTCTATATATCTTGTTAAAAATAAATTATTTTTCTGCCATAAATTCCTTTATTGTATAGATTCAATCAAGTCCCCATGTCTGTCATCATATTAAAAGTATCACTCCCACTTCAAAAAGAAAATAATATATTACCATTATTTCCTGCTGCTGATCATTTATTTAATGAAGAAATACTGAGTATCTTCTACATAAAGAACATGTGGGACTTTTAATATCTAGGAAAGAACTTTTAGTCTATAATGGGAGAAATATGTACTTTGAATCTACAGTCTTGCTAGACTTAAGTGTCCAAAGAGAAGTAGCAATTAAGTGACACAGAACAAGTTAAGAACTAGGAGAGATTATGCATCTCTAAGAAGAACTCCAATGCTATAACCACAGTAAAATACATGTTTTTCCTAGTGGAATACACTATAGTGAAGTAAGAGTAAAGTCAGATGGATAAAGGTGAGGAATTGTTGGCCATCCTAGTTAAACAACTATTTCTGGATTTGAAGACATGCTTTTAAATGGGTCAACATTCATCATGCCATTTTCCCTCCATCAAATCAAAATTTATGCACTGTTTTCTGTAGCTTGGGATTTGACATGTCGTATGTATTAAACGTTAGTCTTTGCTAGAGCCCTTAATAATAAATAGAGTAGAAACTACTTCAAACTAATAGAACTAGTTGTTTCAGAAATAAAGCAGATGATTACATTTGAAACATGGAGGACTTACTTTTTAAAATACTTATGAAGAAGAAAAAGAACTAATGTGGTTGCTGACTTCATTGTCTCATGAAATGCAGAATAAAGAATACTGAGTACACTAATTTTAATATCTCCTAAGGCAGAAGTCTAAGGATTCTGGATTACATGTTCTTCCAAGCTATTCATTTATTTACTGGAGAAGTAACTGTATTATTACACATAAGATATTTCTTCAAAGTGGAATACAGTAGTCAATGCAAATGCTTTAACAATTATTCTGTCTAGAAACAGAAGACTTTAAATTTATTCCTTTTTCAGTGTTTTACCTACCATTTACTAGAGAAAAACAATGGCTTATATTCCCTGAATGAAGAAGGTATATCCACTTTCTAATTAATATAATTTATACTTGGGGTGAATTAAAAAGATATTTGGAACTTATTTATATAAGTGTAGGGAAAGAAGCATTTAGTAATGGAGAGATATAATGTCTGTTGTTACTATTTCCCACCAGAGGTACAAAGTCAAAGTCAGTAACTGAAATGGCAGTACTTCTAGGAAACAAAAAGTTAGTGCTTGTTGGAAGTTAAAAAAGAAAAAAATCCATTCAAAAATCAGGCATAAATTCCTGGTCTAGGAGCAGATGCATACAATAATAAGCCTGTTCTTACAGTGTTTGCCATCTAACAGAAGAAGTAAGTCATATACACAAGTAGCTTTGATGCAAGGCAAAAAGTGATAGACACCATAGTAGAGAAAGTGACATGGAGAGACATTCTGAGAAGGCAATCAGTGAATGTTCTGTGAGGGAGGGAGGTGTCACTTCAGTAAACTTAGAGATAGTTGAGAACTTTCATTATGCAAAGAGAAAGGGCATTCTGAATGGAAGTAGATAAAATGGAGAATTTTAGATGTGTTGTGGGAACCCGAAGAGCATATTGAAGTCATGGAGGGAAAAAGTCTGGTAATAAGAAAAACAAAAAAAGTTAAAAATGCAGAACAAGGTCAGATGGTGAAAAGCCTTAAGGTGCGTTTTATGAAGTAGAAATTTATTCCCTTTCAGCTGAAGGTCTACTGATGGTTTTCGAGTAGGAGAATGAAAAGACAAAAGTTGTAGAAGAATTATTTTGTAAAGTGTAAACGAAATGCAGGACAGTGGAACTCGTATTACCAGTTATGAGCTCATTAAAATCATGTAAGAAGGCAATGATGGCTAGGACAAAGGTTAGATTAGAAATGTTGGACAGAAGGAAAGATTTTAGGTCAGGGTTGCATTTATTGCTCCTAAACTTGCATGTATATAGTCATACACTTCCCTAGTATACTCTACCAAGGAGACAGGAGTGACTGAACCTATGCTGAAAATAATGAAAGTTAAAACTCATGATGACTTTTCCCATAAATCTCATGCAATTTTGATCAATTTTTATATGTCACTTTAACTGCTAAAGGATGAGAGCAGGGGAAAGGAATTCCAGAAAAGCTGATTAGGAAGGAATATGAGACAATGTTGAAAACAAGTTGCAGCAGTCCTCTTTGTGACTGAAACATCAAAAGCAACAATAATCATAATAATGCTGCTATTTAGTGTCTGAAAATTTTATTTGTTTCTGATTTTTACTCTGTGTACTTCTGTCACCTTAAAGAAAAAATACATTTTAAAAATCAGCGTTTAGACAAAAGTGCATAAATTACTGCTAACTTCTATATGAGAAAAATCATATATTTCCAAAGAAGAGGAATAAAAAATAAAAAAACTCAGATTTTTATTTTATTTTATTATTTTTTTTTATGAGCAGAATATATTTATTGAGAGAAAGAAAGTTTCTCTCTGAGAGAGAGACAGAAGGGGTCCTGAGTAGGCTGCCAAAGATTCTGTCTTTTCTAAGGACTTTTATAGAGTAAAACCATGAGTTGAGACGGGTCTAAGATGGGGAAAAACCTGGGAACTCCACAAGGCAGACGAGCATGAGGTGGGACAGAACTATGGCCAACCGGTAAGAGTAATTGTTCAGGTAAAATTGACCAAATGGAGGGTGGATGGGAAGCATAGCAAGGGCTCATTCTTACAGAGCAGTGACTCCTTCTGTAGGGGTTGGGATGGTGGCTCCTGGCTTCCTCAAAGTGAACCATACCTATTTAGAATGTCAATACTTTGGTGTGGCTGCATTCCTTTTGCCTTTTGTCTTGAGATCTGACCCACAGCAGGAGGTGTCCGTATCCTCCAAGATCACAAGACATTTTATTTTTTTAACTTTCTAAAATTTAATTTTTGACTGGTATAAAAAGTTCTGAAAATTATAGGTTTGTAATGGAGTACCATGCAGTGTTTCCATTCATATACACATTGTGTAATATTCAAATCAGGTTAAACTTATCCGCTCAAACACTTACCATTTCTTTACGGTGAAAACATTCAAAATCTTGTAGCTTTTTAAAATACATAGTATGTTATCATTATCTATAGTCACTCTACTGTAAGATAGCATGCCAGAACACTTTATAAAGCAAGCCTTTTTAAGATCGGTATCATACACTCCTGGAAATCAAGTTATGCATCCCCAAACGGTGAGTTTTTTTAAATGCCTTTGACATATCATTAGTTTGGAGATTAACCAACTTTAATATATGGCTTCCAAATTCCTATCCAATCTCCTCTGCTGCTATTCCTCGCCAGGCAGACTGCCCAAGCATAGAGCAAGACCTATTATCTAATCTCTGAGTAAGACCAACATTTTAGTTACCTTTGCTTAACTCTGCACCTATCCTTGATTCCTTAACTCTACTACGTACCAGATCAGAGCACTTAAGGCTGCTATTTTTGTAGGCAAATAGTTGAGTATCATCAATTTCATAAGCCTCAGTCTAAAAATCTATTTCCCATTATGCCTGACTGAAAGCCACATCCTTCGTGAAGCCTGGTTGACTCCCTCTGTGCATGCACGTGCTTACATCTGTGACTTTGCAATGTGTTCACAATTCTCTCCATGTCTTTATTTTTAGTCTCTATCATTATCTGTGTCCTTACTAATTGTTTTACTTCTGTAATACAGTTAATCTAACACAGTATCTAGCACAGTATGTTGCACGTAATAGTGCTCAATATATGCGTATTCAATAAACAAATGAAACTTGACTCTGGACCATTCAACCTGGCAAGGTTCTACCTGTAGGAATTGCAAAACAGCAGTTGAGTTTTATATTCTAGTAATCCTCTGCTTTACAGCCACCTTCAGTAATGGTATATACCCAAACCACCGAAAACTAGCTACATTACTACACTGATTTGTGGCCTAAAGATATGTGTTGCTTCTTTTGTTGTGAAATTTATAAGAACCTAGGGCACCAGTAAAAGGAAAGAGAAATGTTAATGTTTGCCTGCACCCTAAAGCAAAGAGTTAAATTACAACAGACAGTTTATCTTTTTAGATTGTGGTCACACAGTCCCCTAGAGGAATGTAAATTGGATTCACTTTCCTCTTATTCGAGACTAAGGAAAAGGTCTTAAAACTGTTTCTATTTTTCTTTAGAACAGAAATGTGCTATGAATAAAGTTTTCAAAATATATTTATGAGAATAGATGTTAGACTGTTGCATGACAACGCTATCTTCTCACCTATGCTTATATAATACTAACAAATATAATAAGCTATTTTTAATCATTAGCAACTATGAGAAACTCAGGGTTTCAATGTGAATTTGATCAGGACTTTTTTGAAGTATAATACTTATTAATACCAGAAAGCTAGAACTCAGGATGTCTTAGAGTGTTTGCCAAACATGTGCAAAGCCTTGGGCTCACTACTCAGCACTGCAGGGAAACCAAAACAAAACAACAAAACAAATCCCAAAACGTGAAGCTAGCAAAAGAAATGTAAAGTCTTAAGTCTCACGATAGATATGGCAGATGTCAATAAATGGTGCTAAGAAAAGCTCACAATTTATGGCTCATATGCATGACATGGGCGAGATGAGGCAATGTAAATTCTATCAGATTTTCTAGTCAAGACTAAATGTCAGACTAGATAAAAATGTTTTTATATGGTTTAATCATTACAGATAATTTCCTTATAAACATTCTTCATACAGTCCGATTAGTTGAGAACATTTTTGCTACATGTAATGTGTTACACCTATTAAAAGATCAGTAAACATCTTTTATATGTCCTTTTAAAAGTCTTACAAAAATAATTTTTCCTGTCCTAGTATACCTGAAGGATATGTAGTATTTTTTTCAGTAATTCTGGATCATTACCATAAAAAGATTACTCCCTAGAGAATACTCAGAGACTACTAACCTCAGATGGAAGACTAAGGTTACTATGCTTTGATTTTACTATAAAACTGATGTTTTTTCACCCAGTTTATCAATCTTTTGTAAGATTAATTTCAACATACAGTGTTTCAGGGAACATATTCGAATGTATTAAAATATGTGTAAGTTCTTAAACCTCTTGATACACTGCACACACTTGTTCCCTTGATTTTAAATCACTTGAATTTAGTGTATCATTCTTACCTCTACTAGACTTAAATACCTTTAACTTACACAGTGTATATTAACTCCAACAGAAAATATTTATGATCGAACTCTCTTTTGTCTTTTATTACTGTTATGTCCTAGTGACTGATTAGTAATACTTAAAAATATCACAACAGACCAAGTATTGATATGAGTATATACATTCCATTGATTTTCAGAGGTTTTGACCATTTCACAAAATTGCATCGCAAATATTCTACTTTTAAGGAAATACTAGGACAAGATTAGATTTTCTTAAAATTTTTGTTTTGGATTTGATACAAGACTGTTGAATACATTGATAATTGGTGGCATATAAGTACTTAAAATAGAGTATACAATCAGCACTTTAACTGTTGATTTCATATGTGTTTGAATACATTTTCATTCAGTTAGATCCACTTTGCCAATGGCAAAACCCTCATGCTCACTACAAAAATATTTTGAAGGCCAAATAAGTTGCAAAATATCCCTAAGCAAGGAGTTGACTAAGATAGGTTCAATTTCATAAAGCTCAACTGTTGCTTTTTTTCCTTTGAATATCTGATGTCTAGTAACATTGGCATCATAGAAGGTGTAATCACATGAAAGAGAAAATACTAAAACATTTTTTCAAGGATGGATTTTCACAGCAAAACTGGTAAAATAATTGATGTTCATTTAAAATGCATATGAAAAATGGAAACTGTGGGTATTCCATTTTGCTCAAAAGGAAATGATATAATTATATTTAGAATTTGATAGCAGATTTGTAAAAATTATAAGCTTAGTTACAATTATATTAAGTCAGATGAAAATGAGAAACAATTAATATTTCTTAAGCATATAATTCCTCTAGAAGAATATTTTTGTTTTCTGGTTTAGGAAGTATTTTAGTTCATTTAAAGTATTATAGAATTAAATTGATAATGTAAGTGGAATTAAGGTTTTAAATAGGAAAGCTTACTTTTAAAACAAAGCATTCTGTTAATACTTTTTGAAATGAGAGTCAATCTCAGTCTAAATTGAATTAAGTTATTTTTAGTCTTAATTCACTTCATTCTACTTAAAATTTTAAGCTTTTGAAAGGATACTCCAGATTTTCATACTAAAATTTAAGGTTTTACATTATAATTTTAAGCAGTTTTAGAGAAACATTTACTTTTCTAATTTTTAGAACTGAGTAAGATGTACAATTAAAAACAACTACAAGTGGAAAACTAATTCTCATCAATTAAAAATTATACAACAGATTTTTACTTATGTGGTTCAACTTTTCCTCTCAATTTCTTATCTTTTGAGATAGTTTACTCTTTTATAGATTAAAATGCACCTATTACAAAATTCCAGTATTGAATAAGTTGATCTTTATCAAGTATTTACATGTAGTTACTGCCTTAGAATAATACTCAGATCCATCACTCTAGTTAAGAAGGATAATTTTTTTTAATGAAAAGGAAAACATTCCTTCCAGAAGAAATAAAGAGGTGATTCCAAAATTGGAATGTACAGATGATTCTCTATTCCATATATACCAACTACAGTTTTTGGATTTTTTTTTTTTTGGTAATATATCAGTAGAAAATACTCTACTGAATTCACCACTTCTTTTTTTCCTGGCTAGAGAAAAGGAGAAAAAATTTAATTTTCTCTTTAAATCCAGAATGTAACTTTAATATTTTTAATGTTTTATTATCATTTACTATATTTTCTAAAAAATGTATCCCTTTAATGTTTGATCCCAAAGAAATACTGTTTTCAGATAATTCTAATAAATCTTCCCTTTGAAAATATATTTCCATTCTTAATGATGCACCTGCACTTCTATCTTATGTCTCATTGGATCAGACCCTAAGGTAGAGTTTCAAAATCCTATTTAAAGTCAATAGAAATTTTAAAAAATATAACAAAAAGTTTTAAGTTTACAATACATAATTTTATACACTGCATATCATATAATCAAAATTTCTTTGCATTTCTGCCCTTATGTTCAACATTATATTGAAATTTATTCGAGTTTATATAATAATGTTTAAAGAAACTGAATATAATAATGTTTAAGGGCTTAATCCCAAATGATTTCATATAGTTTTATTGTAGGGTTGGTTATAAAAAAAAAACCAGTAAAATTCCTTAAGATTTACCACATATTTTGATATAAAAATTTGACACATTCCCAAAACATCTATAACAGAATGAAAATGCATATATAATTACTTCATTCATCAAAAAAATATACATATATTGCTACCAATCTCAGAATCAAGATAGTTGCTCATGCAGATACAATTGGTGCCATTCTACTTTGTCTTATAAAAAGATAATTTCAGTGAACATTCAGCTAGGGATCTGGACCTTTGAATTTCTGGTGCATTGGCAAGAAAAATAGAAGTAGAAATCGCATCTTGACATCTAGCATGTCAGTCAGCTTTACGGCTGCTCCAAATCTTCTTCCAACCACTGATTCAAAAATTGTGTCTCTACTATGTTCCTTGGACCACACTTCAATCAGTAATAGGATGGACAGATGTGTGTAGGTTGTATATGTCCCAGTTTCTCTCTAATTCCATTTGTCAAGTGAGTTCAGCTTCCCGAAGCTCTTGATCTCAATCCTGTAGCTGGGCCCTGTGTCTTTCATGGTGGTGGTTTATCTATTTTCCTAGAAAATTACCAGTTTCCCATTTCCAATGTGCCCCATAAAATGTTGCCCAACCTGTGCTGCTTCTTGGTGAAGCTGTCTCCAGCGATATTTTTAGGGAGACTATTTTCCATCTGTATTGCACGTGGTTCATGTCACTAGGTCTATCTGATCTCTGAGACTGGCTGCTCTTCTGAAAGTATTTCTTGATTAAACCATAGGCCTCTAAACAGGAGAAAGGAATGGGGAATATAAACAACCAATCCTTTTATTCTAAAACTAGTCAATTACTGCCTTCTCTTATTTGCTAATTAACAAAAGAGACCTTAGGCATACTGTTATAAGTATAAATGCATTGATAAAAAGATTATGTGTAACTAGCCTTTTAAGTGTCTTGGCTGACACAGTCTTCTTTCAGATGAAGAGCAAACTAAATATTAGTTTTCAGTAGTCATGCTAAACTACTTGATTATCTGTTGCTTATATAAATTATACTAATGCTTATGTACATTATTTAATTCTACCCTGCTATAGAAGCTGCTCATGGAACTTGGTAAATCTGGCCTTTAAACCGTGTTTACTGTGTTGAAATTTTCAAGCATGACATGTTACTTATGTGAATGGTAAATTTTAATCTGCCAAATACCCAAGTATACGTTCAGTTCTCAAGTCCTATGTCAAAATAAAATTCCATATAAGTATGTAAAGTCTTCATTTTCCTCCTGATCTAGAAGTAGAAAAAATTAGTATTAAAGCAATATTTCTTTATTTTGTCAGCGACTCTTTGACCTTTAGAGAAAGGAAATTTCTAAGGCTCAACTAGTGTCAGTAAAAATACAGATACGTCTTCTAACAAAGTATCTTCTTTAGATATAAAACAGAAGCAGTAAGCTACAATGCTGTCAGCTAAAGTTGTCTGACACACTTTGCCTAAATTATGGGATTTCACACCACGGATGTCAGATAGCATCTCTATAGTTCTATAAAAATCCTTCAAAACCCTATAGGAACCCACAAATTTCCACAATTGGCACGGTAGGGATATAACACATTTTAGCTGAAGGTACTGTACCTCTAGGAGGATCTTTTTATTAAGAGGAACTAGAATGAGCTGTTAAGTGCCACATACAGGGACTAGAATAATGTAAAAAAGAACAGTAGCTACTGATCCACACTTGTAGCACTTTAAAAAAGATGAGATGATAAAGAGCTTGGCATCATCGTAAGTTCTGTACAATCACTTTGGAAAGCAATCTCAAAGCTAACTAGCAAAGTTAATGAAAAAGTTTAGCGATTAAATAAAAATGGAATGACATCAGAGCAAAAATTATAAGAGGCCCAGAAAGGTTAAGAGAAAAAAAATAATTAAAGATGACTGAAAAAGTGTTAATAACAAAATCTACGAAAACATACGTGAGGTCCAAAACTGCTTTTATGTTGAGATCCTCATATGCAACATAATGATCCAAAACATCAGCAAAAATAGTACAGGCTTAACGGGAATGAAAACAATGAGGGAACATTTTCCTTGCACAAAGTGCCAGTTACTTTTAACTGCTCTTCTCTGAGGCACTCTAATTTCAAATGCTTTTGTCCACAGAAAGAGATCTAAGATCTACAGGGGTTTTATATAAAATATCACCCACCGAAGGTGTGGGATCTGCAAATTCTACATGTGCCTACAAACAGCAATTTAAATTTTCAGGTAGCTAATGAGACTAGAAGGGGAAAAAAAAGTATGATCACACACCTGAGTATTTTCACTAAGTTTAGATTTTCAGTACTAGTTTACAAAGTGGGTGTCTGGAAGTCCCTGTCAGCTGTCTTTGCTAGCAAGCTATTATTGATCAGAGAGCGTGAAGTCTAATACAATGATATCACAGTGGAGGTTCTCAAGAAGCAGAGAACATTGCAAAGATTATTGGGCTCATTGTACAGAAAGTTTTGAGGCACTAAGAATATGTATTCAACGTTCTGAATTCTACTGCAAATGTGATCTCTACCACAATCCTGAAGTAATACTACATTACTCCTTTCATATGACGAATTTTCTCTCCTTATGCTAAAGTTTTTGCTTGTAAGGATACAACAATTATTTTCTACTCTTAAATGCATTCTCTACAGAAGACTAATATTCTCTATAGAAGATTACCAACTCTTAGACCTTAAATATTTATTTTAGTAAGAGAGACAAAATAATGATCACTTGTAACTGATACAGACTATTTAGCAAGTAGAACTTTGAAATGACAGAGACTGATGGGATTCAGTAATGATACATAAGAAATGATCTGAAAGCTCACCAGTGGGAGACTCTAATAATCAGAAAGGAGAACGACATTACAAGGGGTGGCTTTGTGTGTAAAGCTCTCAATACAAAACCAGCTTGGGAAAAACATTCATTCTCATATCTAGAAACAAAATTTGAAAATATAAAAATGCAAATTGGAGCCAATTTATTGGGAGTGAGGAGAAACAATTGTTTATAAAAAGAAACAACACAGTTAAAGTAATCACGGTCAGTACATCATTAAAATTCCTCTTTTTGCCTCCAACTGAGAAGGAAAAAGGAAATCAACTGTCAGTCAGTAAACATTCACCTTGCAGCTCTAGTCTAACTATTATCTTCTCTTTTCACTCATTTCAACCTAACACTTGGGAGAAGAAAGTGAACTTAAATTGTTTTGATCTAAACAGCATCAGTCTTAATTTTTAAAGTAGCTTTTAGAAAGGTAAACCACTGTATAAAGTAGAAACTTAAGTTAATTTTTATCCATATTCTATAGAACTCTGAAAAAGAAGACAATAAGAATACTAGCACAAGCCCGGCGTGGTGGCTCACGCGGGAGGCTGAGACTGGAGGATCCTCGTGAGTTCGAGACCAGCCTGGGCTACAAAGTGAGCTCAAGGCCAGCCTGAATGGCATAGTGAGACCCTGTCTCAAAAAGACAAGGCTCAGGGATCTAGCTCAGTGGCCTAACCGCCTACCTGGCAAGTGCGAGGTCCCGAGTTCAATCCCCGTGCCACACACAAAAAAAAGAATACCAGCACAGACATGCATGGATGACAGTATTATAAATTGTAATAATGTTCAGCTTAAATTCTTAAAAGGAAATATTCTTTACATTTGTTCATCCTATGCATGGTTCTAGAACTCTTTGAATAGCAGCAAAACAGGACCAAAAAAAAAAA
>RJWT010001984.1:0-43741 GCA_004365215.1 Cuniculus paca | reverse complement strand
GGGTCAAATTGCAAAGCAAATGTATGCTAATGAGGCTTTGGGGTGATCCTGCGGCGGGCGTCCCCGTGGTGCACCTGCGCTGACCCGCCCCTCCAGCCCTGAATTCCTGGGCTTCCTGCGGTAGGCGCTGTCTGGGAGGCGGTGAGACCTTGCGTCCGGTGGCTCGGGTCGCTTTCCCAGTGAAATTTTCCGTTTAGCTCGGTTGCCCTTCTCATGGCTCCAGCTCAAATCTAGCTTGGGACCTTCGGTGCCAGACCCTTCAGACTCTGTCCGCAGGCACCGAAGTCGTCAGGTGGAAGCGCCTCCGTGCACCGCTTCCCCCCGCGCTCACCCTGGCCCTGGCCGATCCCTCGATCCGGGTGACTGCTCTTAAGCGAGTCCGCGGCGCTCTTTCCCTCCTCAGCCCCCTTTTGGTCGCCACCCTGAGTTTTGAATTCCTTGTTCCTGCGATCTACTTAATCCATTCACGTGTTCTCCGTGGGCTTCAAGAGAAGGCGCCTTCCGACAGGAAGAATTCAAAGAAAATGGCTCAGTGGATGAACGTGATCATCATCTCCCACTTCTCAATGGACATCCTCTCTGCCTTATGTCGGGAAGTATGGAGCGATTCCTTTCCATCCCGCTGTACTCAGCTGTTGTTTACTTTTTGTGAACTGAATGTTGACGATTATAGTTCTAGGGTTTTTTTTTTAACAGCATATGTTAAGCATGATAAAATATTTAGAACAACTTCCTTTGGATTTATAATTATGCTACTTTTTTTCAGTCCATTTATGACTAAATTAGAACATTTAGTAATGTTTGGTGACAACTCCCACACTTTGTAAGCACCAAGGAAAAAATATAATTTATTTAATTGGTTTTCGTTTGGAAGGGAAGTAACCCCATTTCAAGTATCTCGGGATAAGAAAAGGCGCTATATATTTCCCACAAAAATACGCAGACGCTCATACATCTGGGAGATGAACTTGTATCTTCTACACGGAGAATTACAAAGGCTACTTCTTCCTTCAGTCTCAGATATTGCTTTTGTAACCGACGCTGCAAAATGGAACTTTAAACGTTAGTTTTTAAAATTTTACAGTTAAGTAAAATCTTCAAACTTCCTCCCACTGAGAATATAACCTCTCCTCAACCCAAAAGAAATGACAGAATATGCAGATACAGCTCCACATCAGAGAGCCAGGTTTCCTTTCCACAAGATAAAGGATGAGGAAGCCGGAAGTGATAAAGCAAGTGTGGAGACCTACATCATCTCTCTGTGCCCCCCCACCCCATTCCTTGTTATAAAAGACCCTTGGCCACCTGTACATGGTGAGATGCTGATTAGAGGCAAATGGTCCCCTGCATCTTCTAGGAGGTAGCTTTGAATAAATCATTTTTCCTTTTTACCAAAATAAATGGCCTCCTTTGAATTGGCCAGCAGCAAGTAAACTAACCTGAGGGTATGAACTGAAGCGGCCGGTAAGACTTTCACCCACATACTTTTGCAAGAGCACTACAAGTCACCACCTCTGCCCCTCACATGATCCTTACAGAATCCCTGAACTTTAGGCAGAGATGAGGGAATTCAGTTATTGTTGGTTCCTACATCTCCAAAGGCAGACTTAATGGCATCCTTCTTTCAGGAAGTACCTCAGGGCTGCCTATTCTATACCAGGCCTGTGCTGGGCACCAGATCCTGCAGAGATGAAGAAGAAAAGGTACCGCTACTCCTCTGTAGAGGAGGGTAACTTGAGGGGGCTAGGAGGGAGCAAAGAGGTGGAGCAGGTCAGCCTAGGAGATGTTAGCAAACACAGGGACTCTGGAGTGAACAAGGCGCAAAAAGAAGAACTTCGTTCCGCTATGCACCCCCCACCAAAGGCTCAGTGGAAGAGATTGTGCCCTAAAGTCAGTGGTCACTATTAGACCCGTTGGGGTGGTGGTACACAAGGAAGGGGGCTGTCCAGCTAAGGGTAGAGGCATTCAGATTGAATAGTTACCTACAGCATTGCTGGCACTGGGCTTTACATTGCTGGTGCTGGGCTATGACTATCCTGAGGGTAGTAGGGAGCCCATGAAGGATTCTACATTTTGCGTGGTGTAGAATTCAGGAGGGTGGGCAGGAGCTGGACAGAGAGCAGTTTGCACGCAGTGCGCCCGATCAACACCACAGTTGAACACTGCCAGGGAAAGCAAGTGTGTTTTAAGTGTGGAATGCCCCATTTTCTAAGAGACCTAGGTATAAAAAAACAAAACAAAACAAAACAAAACAAAAAACTGAAGAAGAGAAAAGAAAAAAGCCCCTTCCCCTGTGGCTGGGCTCCAGGACTACAGTAGGGAGGTACACTGCACTCTAATGATAGGGGATTAGTGCTTACCCTGGGCCAAAAGGACTTTACACTGAAGAGGATCAAAATATCATGCCACTTGAGCATCAAGATTATTTTGAACTGAAGGCAACTGATAGTCAAAAGATACAGGAAGAGCTCTATCTTGTACCCTAGTCTTCCCAAAAGTAGGGTGTAAATTTCTCTTTGAGCACCCTCAACTCCTTGCCCAAACAGGCCCCTTTGATGCCTCCTGAGGAGTCAGCAGCTCCTTCCTCTGTCCCTCCAGCCCAGGAGTGGCTGGTACCTTCCCAGTCTCTCATCGTTGGGAAGCCTCTTAATAACTCTTTCAGCTCCTTAATGTGACTGATTCTAGCTCCTGTTTGTAACTAATTTCCTGTGTTTAGTGCCCTCTGTTTAGTAACGCTGGTACCGATTTCTTTTTCCTGGTGAAAACCTGGCAGGTACTGAGCTACCTTTTTTCTTTCCTTGTTTCTATAATGGGGAATTTTCTCACACACTGTTCTCATCTTTCTTTGCTCCTCTGCTCATTCTACCCCTGGGGCTTTGCAGTGAAATATGTGACTGCAATGTCAGAAGAATCACTGGGCCTGTTGGTTCAGCTCTGTTGTCTACTTTTTGGAATGAGCTTCTGAGACGGCACAATGTCTGTGTTAAGTGCGTAGCTGGGCCAGATATGTTCAATGTTAGCCCACCTGACCACCTAAAATCTTAAAAAAAAACAAAACAAACAAACAAAAAAACTAACATCTAGCCTTCATCCTGTCCTCTGGCAGTAACAGTATCCCCATTTGTTCTACCTGTATTTTATTTTATTTTCTTCCTTGAAATTCAAGTGGGGAAAAGCAGACTCTAGCATTAATTCTCATGGAGCTGGATATATGGTGTTTCTAGGTGTAACAATAGTAGAGAAAGGTGTAAAGGCAGGGTTATCCTGGCTTACCCGATTAGACAGTGCTCTCAGCAATTCTGAGGACTCCCTGGTGAGGTGCATATGTGTCCATGGATCAGCCTTGCCATTGTTTACTTCCCAAATTCATAGTCTCTTTCTTGACAGGTCAGTAGTGGTGTTCTTGAACTAGAATATATTTCTAATGCCCAGCTGTTGCTGTAGCCAAAATTGATGTCTGCTCATCATATGCTGCTGTTGGAAGTAGAGACCTGCTGTACTTGGGCATTAGTAATGATACAGGAATGATATCAGGACTTCTAAATATGATATAAGGAAAATATTGTAACTCTCCACCTGCTGGATGTCTGATATGCTGAATTTGTGCTTTCTAAAATCAAAGAGTGCATTTTAGGAACAAAGGAGGTTAAGAGTAGGAGATAGAGGGAAAGATACAGCTCCTGAGAGGCAGGAATGAAGGCAGGCAAGGGTAACTTACTAAAAGTATATTTCTTCAGTTCCACTTGAAACCCATTTGAGGCTGGGATTCTAGAACAATAGGTACCTAAACTGAGAAACAGCTTAGGACTCAGCTGCAGAGAATGTACTTTGGGACTGGGGACGATGGAACTGGTGATGGAATGACGTTGTTTGTAATTAGTCTTCAGGGAATTGCTGTAGGCTGACTTGAAGCTACTTATATTATTATCAAAATCCCAGTGGTAGGGAGCATTTCTACATATGTACTGTCCCCTTCCTGGTTGTATCTTTATGCCCAGCACTAGTGCCTGGCGCCCTGCAAGGGGGAAGTCAATAATGAATGAATGATGTTTTAAGGCATCCTCGGGTGGATCATAACATTCTATGCAGAAGGAGCCAAGACTAATGAAACAACCCAAGCCCATGTGTCTAAAAAATGCTGATTTAGTCCCTTTCCTCTTACTTCTCAGATCCTAATTTTATTCCCCTCCTACTTAATCCACTTCTCCTCTTATTTTGCCTTATTTCTTGTCTAAATTCTTACCCCTGGGCAAGAAGTGCCTTTATTATGCTATTTGATCAGGGGAGAGGTATTCTTTTTGGTTAATGGGTTGCTGAAAAAATAGAGCATCTCTGTCCTGTCTGACCTGAACAAGTTGTTTAACCTCTCTGGGACTCAGCTCTCTCACTCCTGAAGTGGCAGTAGTGAGAGCAGCTCTATGGATGTCAGTGGCCTAGTTCTACGGACGAGTCAAAAACGTGATCTCGAAATGTGGTCATCATTCCCCAAGCAACCACAGTGAGCCCAGTGTGACAGTGAAGTATGGTGAGTCAGTTAATGTAGGGCTTCTTTCTCTGAGGTCTTTGGGCCCTCAGTGGTCCTGGGTGGATGCACTGGCCACCAGCATCTCATTCTACAAATGTTAGACACAGAAAACCTACCCAAGGCAGAAGCAGAGATGAGCAAAGGTGTGGTTCTGATGATGGTTTGGGAAGCCATCGCCTTCTTCTGGTGGAGGCAGAGGCTACCTGTGAGCGGCAAGGGACGCTCCTGTACGGCCCCATCATTTTCTGAGCAGGATTGTGTGGTACCACCTTGTCCTCAAGGAACAAGTGAGAATGAAAAATTAAAGGTCTTTGTGAGAGTGAAGAAAATTCATGGTGTGATAATGATGATGACAACTATTGTTTATAAAGTGTTTACCGAATGCGAGGTGATTTACTCAGCTTTATGCCACATTTATCTCGTAACCTGCCGTAGCCCCAAGTTAGGTGTGATTGTTCCTATGTGTAGATTAGGGCAGAGGCTCAGATGGTTCTTGCTCAAACTGAGAAAATTACTAAAAGACAGAACCATGATTTGGCTCAATTAATCTTCACTGTTTTTGTTTTCACTTGGTTAGATTGATTTTTCCAAGTTCCTGGGATATGAGAGTCTTTGAAAGGAAGAGAGAAAAGAAAGGAATAAAAGGGTACCAGTAAGTATCAGATGGCATCTAGATATCCATGGAAAAGGAACCTTTTCACTGCCATATCCTCAGTGCTTTAGCACAAAGTCAGTACTCAATAGTTGTGAGCCGGGCATGGCGGCGCATGCCTGTAATCCCAGCACTCAGGAGGCTGAGGCAGGTGGATTGACCAAGTTTGAGGGCAACCTGGGCTACATATTGAGTTCAACACTAGCCTGAACTGATATAGTAAGGCCCTGTCTCAATTAAAAAAAAATCATTCAGTGAATGAATGGACAAATGAAGGAAAAATAAATACAATGCCACGGATGTTTTGAAAGGTACAGAAGAGAAAATTAGGAACTTTGGATTGACTGACCTCTGTCTTCCATAGTTTAAGAAGAGTGGTGAGGAGTTGAGAAAGGTAGGGCAGATTCAGAACAGTCATTTGAGAAACATGAAGGGGAAATTAACTCAAGGTGAAGGCCAGGGCTGAGCACTGAGGACAGAGGCCAGAAGCCGCGCAGCTGTGCCGGTCGCCTGTGGGCAGCACTCCTTTGGTCAAAGGGCTACACAAGAAGACTCACGTCGTCTGTTATCACTATCATTCATTTTTTTAAGAACACTAATTAAAAGCTTGCCACATATTAAGTGTTTTAAAAATGAAGACATCGCAAATTGCAGTCTTAAGGAAGAGGGTGAAGAAACTAATAAGTAGTACTGAATACAGCAGAAGCCAAATAAGATCTGCTTTAAAAATACATCCTTAAGTATCAATGTAAATAGGAGTTATGGCTATATATACCTTCCACTCCACCCATAAATGTTTCAATGTGCATCTATAAATGGTATAGACTCTCTGAATAAACAGAACTATAATTAGTATACCAAAAGGAAATTAAAAATTACTTTTAATATCAATCAATGTTCAAATTTCCTCAAATTTTGTTTCTTACAGGTACTTGTCAAATGGGATCCATAAGTTACATACACACATTGCAATTAGTTAATGTGAATCTTTTCTCTTTTTTTCTGAGACAGGGTCTCACTACGCATGGAGTTCAGGCTGACCCTGGACTCATATGATCCACCTGCCTCAGCCTCCTGTATGCTGGGATTATAGGAATGAACCACCACGTCTGGTTTATATGAATCTTTTACTCTTTTAAATTCTCTTTTGTTCTCTTTCTGTCTCTCTGTTTCTCTCTTTCCTTAAATATGAAGGATATGAAATCTATTGAGTTCTCCAGTTTGGATTTTTCTGCTTTCATCCCCTCTGTGTAACATGTTCCTTTGGATTCTGGGTTTATCTGAAAAAGATATTAGATGCTAGAAGCTTGAAGAGATTGTATTTTTCTAGCAAGAATACTTCATAAGAGGTAATGTGGTCGGGTGTGGTGGTGCATGCCTGTAATCCCAGCACTCAGGAGGCTGAGGCAGGAGAATTACCATGAATATGAAGCCAGCCTAGGCTACATAGTGAGTTCAAGGCCAGGCTGAACTACATAGGGAAACCCTGTCTCAAAAAAAGAAAAAAATAAATTAAAAAAAGGAGGTAATATGTACTTCTCTGAGGAAGAATAAAAAATCTGGACTTCTCACTTTGAGGCGTTTACATCTGTTGATGTGTATGGTCTAGAGTCATTATTTTATTGAAGGCTATAAAGTGAAGGCATTCTAATTCTATCACTCATCCCTTTATTGGGTAGAAGTCTTTTAGAAAGAGATTCTTCCTTTCAGGTGTTTGTCACCCTAAGTATAGTTGTTATGGTTGATACATTGTGTCAACTTGAGCAGTTTAGAAGTTTAACTGAGAGTCTCAGCAGGGAGCCACTGTTCTTACTTTGTAAATATCTTCATCCTGTGCAAAAGAGGGTAAGCACATTTTGTGAGTGCTACACCCACCCTGGAGCAGGGGTGGCCTGTGTAAGGGAGGAGAAGAGGCTTATTTTCCCCTCTTTTGCTCTGGCTGCTGCCTTGAAGTGTTGCCCCAGTGCCATGCCACCCTGCCTTGGAGCCAGCTGATTATGGACTGAAACCTCCAGAAACTGTAAGCTAAATAAACCTTTTCTTCCCTAATTTTGGGTGTCAGGTGTTTGTGTCAGCAGCAAGAGAAAAGTGACCAAGACAACAGTTTACTGAGGTAAGGCGGGAAAGATGCTTGATTGTTTACCTTTATTTGTCACTTACACAATAGTGGTCTGGTTCTCTAGCATCCTCCAGAGGTTCCAGGGATGGGGTTTGGTTGTAGTCGGTGTTTCGTTTGTTTGTTGGATTGTTGTTTTCTGAGTATAAACTCTGAAGTCAGAATTCCAGTTCTGCCAGTTACTAGCAATGTGACTTTGAACTAAGCTTTTTATTGGGGGGGGGTGGGTTACTGGGAGTTAAACCTAGGACCTTCACATTGAGCTTTAAAACTATATATATTTAAAATTTTGAGACAGTCTCACTAGGTTGCTCAGTTGCCTGGGCTGGGCTCAAACTTGTGCTTTTCCTGTAGTAGCCTCCCACAGTGCTGTGATTACAGCTGTGAGCCACCATCTTCAGCTCCTACATATATATATATTTTATATATATATATGTATATATATAATATATATATGTATTTTTTTTGAGACGGTCTCATTATGTACTTCAGGCTTGCCATGAACTCACTGTATACCCCAGCCTGACCTCAAACTCTCAGCGATTCTCCTGCCTCAGCCTCTCAAGTGCTGGGATTACAGGCATGCACCACCATTTTTGGGTTTCTTTAATATTTTTGAGTCTTATTTTCCTCTTTGGCAAATTGGCGCTACTTAATAGTGTCTTCACTCAATGGTTATTTTTGAGGATTAAATGAGATTTTGTGTTAAGAGAAATGCTTGGAATCTAGAAAGTCCAACGTGAGCAATTATCATGAGTGGTGCTGTTGCTGTTGTTTTTAAATGGATTTGAGTGAATTCTACACAACAGCATCATGTAAAAAAACCCCAAATAACTCCAAGGTGGAGCCAGAGTGGAGAAGCCCAAGAGTGTGAGGTTAGAAGAGGTAATGGGGCCAAGGATATAGCTTAGTGGCACAGTGCCTGCCTGGCAAGTGTGAGGTTGTGAGTTTGATTCCCGGTACAAAAAAAAAAAATTAAAGAAAAGGTAATGTTTACAAAGAAGGGGAATGAAATTACTAGTTTGCTCTTGGCTCTTTCACTCATTAATAGTGTGAACTTTGGCAAATGAATTACCCTCTTGAAGCTTCGATTTCTCCTTTAGAGATAACAGTTTACAATGTCTGGCATATGGTGAGTGCTCAAAAAAGTGTTAGCTGTGATGTCTCAGAAAACTGCAGCCTGGATCAGACTTTGTGTCCCACCCATGCCTCTCCCTGCCTAGATTCCCTGTCCACATAACCAGAAAGGTGAGCAGGAGGCATCAGAGAAAACTGCATTCCACACAAACATCTGTCTCAGAAGTTATACGTGCTCAGGGTGATCAACAACTGGGTAAACAAATATATGCACCAGGAGTCTGCAGCAAAACATTTTAATTTAATTTATGTTTTAAAAGAAAGAATCTTCAAGTCAGCCAAGCAAATCAACAAAGACCATCTGAAGAGCTTGGTGCCTGAGTCCCGGTGGATTTTCTCCTCTTATTTGTACTTTCAGACTTTTCATGTTTCTTCTCTCTGTTTCACAGTTCTGTTTTTCTTATCGACATACTATAAATTTGGGACATTTCATCTGAGATGCTACGCTGCTTTTCAAAAAATATTTTGTTTTCCCAACATCCTGATTTGTCATCCATAAAGACAACAGACAAGATAGTCTTTAGGAGACAGATGTTAAGGGATGAATTATTGATCAAACCATAAACAAGTTGGGAGATGAAATACATTGTCAAATTGGTTTTTTTAAAAAAGTCCTTTCCAAAGATTTCAACCTCCAATTCTAGGGATTTGTCAACAACAGAAAATAAATGCCACATAGGCACACGCTAAACCAACAGGAAGAGTCAGAAGCTATGCTTTTTCAGGCAATTTTTCCCAACCTTTCCCATATTGAGATCCTTCTTTGTTATTTCCCCTCCCAAATGGCCTTACGTTTTGAAAGCTGAACATATCAAACTGTATTTATCAATATTTAATTTATTTTCCCATTTTTTATTAATCAAAGTCATCTATAACTGCCAACCAGAACATCCAATTACTTTGAGGCTATCTGAGTCATTACGCTGAATTGTTATATTCCGGCTATAAAATATCTTAGTTCAAGAAAATATTTAAACAGAAATCATCTTTAATCTGAAAAAAGACAGTTTTTCCCCCTAGAATAAAGAATGGGGATAACAACCCTAATAATTTAGAACCTTTCAATTTTTGGCTCTAACCAATGCTTGGCAGAATATTGGTCCCCACAAATACGTCTACGTCCTAATTCCTGGACTATATGAATATGTGGTTTCATGGTGAAAGGGAATAAAAATTGTGGGTAGAATTAAAGTTGCTGGCCAACTATGAGATTGGGCATTATCTGGGATCATTTGGTGGGTCCAGGGTAATAGCAAGTATCTTTAAGGTGGAAGGGGGAGGCAGAAGATGTGGGGTGATGTGAGAAAGACATGACCAGTCATTGATGGCTTTGAGACTGGAAGGAGGCTACAAGCCAAGGCATGTGAGCAGCTTCTAGGTGGAATAGACATAAGAACAGATTCTCCTTTAGAGCACAGGAACATAGTCATGCTGACAGTTCAATTTTAGCATAATGAGACTCATTTAGGACTTCTGACTCCCAGAGCTATAAGATAATAAATTTGTGGAAATTTGTTATAGGAGCCAAGAAAATGAATGTATAACCTCTTTCTCCAAATGTATTGACTGCCACTACCCTTCATGGTCCACATGCTCTGGTCAAGTGACCTCTTCCATAGTTCCTGTGTGCTATGTTTTGAGTAAGGTTTGTTCTCTGTAAACTCCTGTGGACATTCAATCTATACTGTAAGGTACTAAGAGGGTACAAACACAATCTGACTATGGTGTTTAGAGGTGGGGCCTTGCAGAGGTGATAAGGATTAGATAAGGTCCTTAGGGTGGAGCCCCATGATTGAATCCTGGTGGCTTTATAAGAACAGAGACCAGAACATACAAACAAGCACATGCACATTTCCTGACTCTTGCCATGTGATGCCCTGTGCTATCTGGGTACACTGCCAGCAAGAAGGCCATCACTGGTGTGGTTTCCTGTTTTGGGTGAGAACCATGAGCCAAAATAAACCTCTCTCTTCTAAGTTACCCAGTCTGTAGTATGTTTTTACTAGCAACAGAAAATGGACTAACACACAGGGTTTGCTTTTCTGCCTACTTCTGGACCCTTGCTTATGTTCTCCCCCACTAGGGTATCAGACCCCCTATGGCAGCAAACAAAACCCTGTCCATTTTCCAGAAGCCAGCTCAAATGACTCTTCTGCCACTGTCCTCGTATCTGTTGGGTTCATGTTACACTTCCCTCCCTTGAACTTGTGTATGGAATGTCCTAGTTGGCTCTCTCTCTGTCCTATGTCAAGCTCCTGATAACAAGACTGGTGTTTGATTTATCTCTAAATCCACAATGCTGAGGTAATGTATTGATGTCCTTTTAACATAATCATAGGACTTCAATGTGTGCACATGCATATGTGTGCACATGTGAAGGTATATATGTGTGTATATGCAGTATATTCATATATGCACATGAAAGTCTATGCCATCACAGGAAGGAACAAGAGAAAAAAGAAAACTGAGGGATTTTACCACTTGCCACATGATGTTAAGCACCCCAGGCACATCATTATTTATGAAGAGCTTGCACATTTGTCTGATGACGAAGCTGAAATGGAACAATGGATGGATGTGAGGTGAGAGCTCTTTGCCCTGGGAGGCCCGTACGAAGTGGGCTCTTTGAAATGAGTGGTGCTGGAATCAGCTCTGCAGATGCACGCAGGACCTGAGTGAGCAAGGAGAGCTGTGTCCCTTGAGCGGCAGTAAGGACTTCTTAGGCCACAGCTGATGATTTCCTTTTGTTTGGGATCTGGTCTCCAAAAATGAAAGTGAAACTTTTTACTTTTTTTTTTTTTTAAATGCAGATGTTGAACAACCTGTTTCTTCCAAAAAGAAACTAAGAGTGAAACGAAACAAACCAAAACATCCAAATGGCGGCTGGCCACTCGGTTTATCTGGCTGCAATGTGAGGCCATGCTTTAAAGTTAAAATGGAATGGGGCCGGGGATCTAGCTCAGCGGTATAAGTGCCTGGCTGGCAAGCACAAGGCTGTGAGTTCAATCCCTGGTACCTAAAAAAAAAAAGGAAGAGTTTGTCTCTGAGATAAACAGATACTTTTGTGGCACCATAATTTCTATTCCGTGATATTAAATAGAAAAATATTCTTGAGATAGGTTGTTGGTTAAAGCAATTATTTTAGTTATCCTTTTAACTTTTGTGTTTCTAAGGTTAAACAGACCCTAGAATACACATTCTTTCAAAGACTTTGTTCATCTGGGTACATTATTTAGTTCTTTTCCTCACAGAATCAGGAAAAGATAGACAGATCATGCATTTTACATTGTATTAACTATTTACTATGTGCTGGACATTATGCTAAGTGCTTTAAAGATATTGCACCATTTAAAAATAACAGTTCCATGAGGGGCAATTATTACTTTCACTTTTTTAAAGTGTGGGTATTGGAGCCATACGAGGTTGAAGGTTCTTACACAAGCTCGATCACCAGTAATAGACACAGACTCCACTTACCCAGGTGTGTGCACCCTTGGCTCATATTCTTAATCTGGATGTCACCTATACCTCCTCTGGGGGCTACTTCCCAGGGAGGAGGCAGCTGCATCCTTCCTGTGCTCAGACATCAGCTGCTATCCTTAGATTTTATTCTCATTGTTATGATGGCTCCAAACTTGTGGACTCAAGTAATCTTCCTGCCTCAGCCTCCCAAGTATTTCACTGTGTTGTTCACCATGCTCAGTTCAGATATTAGAATTTTAACCTGTAACAATAATCCCACTTTTTAATTAGTCACACACACATATACCCTGTGAAATAATACCATTACTGTTAGTATGACACTGATATTTTTATTCTGACCCTCTACATTTTTTAAAGTCTGATCAAGATGTACTAAATGTTTTCATAATTCATGCAATTCAGTAATAGGTCATTACCTTTATTTTGAAAAACACCTCACTAGTGCACAGCTATCTTGCACAATTCACCATTTTAAAGAGTGCTCTACCACTTAGGCAAATTATTATAGTTAATTTCTTAGTTCTCAATCTGCAAAATGAAAGAGTTGTACCAGATCAGTGATTCTTAGTCTTGGCTGCACATGAGAAATATTTGGAGAGCCTTTAGTTACCTTTACATTTAATTTTTGCCCCCACCAAGTCTGACTCAATTATTTTGGTGTGGTGGCTGTGTATTCTTTCTTTGTATTTTTTTTTTGTTTGTTTTGTTTTGTTTTGTTTCAGTGCTAGGGATGAAACTCAGGGCCTTGTGCATGCTAGGCAAGTGTCCTACCACTGAGCTACAACCTCAGTCTTGTTTTTTCTTGTCTTTTTTTCTTTTAACTTTGTAGGTTACTAGATGTGGCACCAGAATTAAGAATTACTGGATTAGATGATTACTAAATTTTCTCCCAGGTGAAAATTCTAGGTTATTCCAACACAATGATCAGGTTATATATTTGTTAACACTTAAAAAAATATATTATTTTACAATTTACAATTTTTATTTTTGTAAAGAGAAACGGACATAAACACTCAGCAATGTCCCTCTAGTTGCATAAGGAATTGGAGACTGTCCAGCATCCTGATTTTTGAGGCCCCCTTACATGCCCAGAGTCCTAACCATGCCCATCCAGGGACAGGCCCCGCATCTGCACATTTAACAAATACCATGGGTGACTATGATGGAAGTAGTCTCAGAATTATTGTGCTACATTACCCTGACGACTGTTTGTTCTTCCACAGTCCTCAGTGCCAGGCACCGGATCTGTGCCTGGTGATCTGAATGTCTGTTAAATCTCTGCTCGGATGAGCCTGGCCACTCTACCTGGTTTCTGCCAATGCTCTAGCCTTCATGCCACTTTCCTCCATTCTTCCCATCTTTTCCTAACTTCCCCACATTCTCTGTTTTCTCCTCTCCAGTCATAATTCTGTCCTTAAATATTAGTGTCACATTCCAAGTAGGTTACTAATATCCTGGAAGGTGATTATATGGTGGTAGCTAAAACAATTGGATAAATGTGGAATAAATGTTTCATTTTACTTAAACATTTTTATAGTACTATGTGCTAGTCAGTGCTCTAAGGACTTTATAAGTATTAACTGAGTTGATGTCCATAATAATCCTGTGAAGTAGATTCTATCATTCTCCCATATTACAGTTTAAGACCTTGAATCCCACTGTATCTTTGCAGCATTTATTTTATTCAATGATTTGAAGGACATAATTATTATTTACAAAACAAGTAATGCTATATGGAGTGAACTTTAGTTATTATTTTAATATGAGGCTTGAAATAAACTTAATCCTTGGAATAGGTGCAGGCAGATGAGCTGTTCATATAGGTCCAGTCTCCACTATCATTACAGGTATTTCAGTGCACATGTTTGAGAACAAAGTAGTAAGGATTTACTTAGCAAAGTTAGATTAATTCATCCCAGGAGCAATTTCCTTGCATACTTTCACCTAATGTAGCTTTCTTGCCTAAATTGTCCCTAGCCATGAACATTTAATGTCTTGCCTAATACAAAATAAGCATTTTTATTGACTTAACAAATACATATTTGCCAATAGTCTTATAAAAGACTAGTATACCAATGTATCATTTGCCAATTCACATAGATAAATACTCTCATTTTGAGGTATAAACATTTATTGGTTGATTAGGAAAGACACAGTCCCATGAATGAAGATGACTTCCACATGCAAAGTTTTTTCTACTTTTGACATCCATTATTAACTGGTTTTTGAACTACTTTTATACCAAGACCACTTATCCCCTATCTGTAGGTTCATCTGTACCTGCTATCTGCTGCCAGCCCTCCTCTGAATTTATTTCCCATTGTTGAGACGGGGGATATTGGGCTGTTTCAAAGACCTGGCTGTTGTCAGGGACCACATGGCAGGTTATCACCGTCACTTCTCTTGCCCTGTGTCTGGTCCTGGTTGGTGGAACCCCAGCTAATTGGAAGGTGAGTCCATTTACACCCATTGTTATACTTCCTGGTAGGCAGATTTTTCTGTGGGAGATGTGTCTCAGGGTAACCAGAAAGCCTTGGTTGTTGGGGAGAGGGGTGAGATGAGCTCTTTACAAAAAAATCCCAGCGAAGAAACATTCAAGGAATGGCAAGATGAAAAAATCACTACTTTTCTAGCCCAAATGAAATCAGTGCTTCAAGCAGGCATCACCAATGGGTGCTAAAACCATTAAGGCAAAGACTTAGGAGGAGTTGGAATATTTACATGGTTCCGATGGCTTCTCCATAGGACACGTGCTGGAAAATATAACTTTAAAATGTAGGCTTCCAATTATCTTCCCTTTTACTTAGTGACCACCATTAGTATCAAATATGGGGGTGCCACCTATCTCAGCTATGAAGTATTCTACCAAAGATATGTCATTTGAATTTACTCAAGTCTTTGGAGCTAACATTCACATTATAGGAAACATAAGGGTAAAGTAAAAGTGAAGTGATAACCATGAAGAAATTAGACTCCAAATGTGGGCTATTCTATAGCACAAGTCTTTTCAACAAATCAGTGACTTGACAGAAAGACTGTATTGCACTGTCTTTTAGATTAAAAGAGATTTCTGGAGACATAACAACTGAAGCAATGAGTAACTTCTAGAGCATCTTAGCTTGAATAATTCTATAAAACATTTTTGGGACTGAGTATCAGATGTTATCAGCAAGTATATCTGTTATGTTGAATATAATACCAATTGTTTGGTTATGTAGGAAAATGTCCTTATTTCCCAATACTTAGGGATGAAATATTACAAAGTCATTTCTTTAAAATACTTCAACAAAACTGGGTATGGTGCTGCACACCTCTAATCCCAGCACTCTGGGAGGTGGAGCCAGAAGGATCACAATTCAAGTCCAGCCTGGGCAATTTAGTGATTGAGAACTTGTCTCAAATTAAAATATAAAAAAAAGACTGGGGATATACCTGAGTGTGAAGGCCCAGGGTTCAATCCCCAGTACCACAAAAATAAACAAAATTCAGCCAAAAAGATGTAATACAGCAAAAAGTTAGCAATGGTTGAATACTTCTATACATTTTATACTTTTAGGTGAAAAAACTTACAATAGTGGTTTTCAAAGCATGGACCTCATCACGTGAGAACAACTAGAGATGTACATTAGAGGCCCCACAATGGACATACTGAATTGAAACCAGGGGTTGGAGAGGATGCAGCAACGGTATTTTACTAAGCCCCCCGAGGCCCTGATGCCAAGTAATGTTGAGAACCACTATCTGATGGCATGGTGTGGCAAGGGTTAGAGTAGATGCAAGGGAAAAATCAATATGGTTGCAATATAATTGTGGAGATGAACTAGAAGATCAAAAACTACTAGCCAAAAATCAGCCCAAGCTCCCAAGACACAGGAATGAGAAGTGAAGACACCAACTTCAAGAAGCCACATAGCAGCTGCTATATCAGAGGTGTCACAGTCGCAAAACGATAAAGAGAACCTGCCCGGAATCCAGATGAGACACCGTCAGACCACCTGGTGCTTGCTTGTCTTTTCTGTTCAGGGCATCTCTGCAATAGCAGCTTCTGCTTGTGCTCTTGTTCCT
This sequence comes from Cuniculus paca, assembly GCA_004365215.1. Taxonomy (NCBI): domain Eukaryota; kingdom Metazoa; phylum Chordata; class Mammalia; order Rodentia; family Cuniculidae; genus Cuniculus; species Cuniculus paca. The sequence continues at coordinate 27,763 of RJWT010001984.1, read as the reverse complement.
CTAAAAGAGGCCTTTTCCTGTCCTGTTCCTAATAATGCAATCATTAAGCACTGCAAAACGGTGCTATTGTTGAATGACTCTCTGAGTGACTTCAGAATAACATTTCTTCTCTTCTTCCGAATTACTGTGCTCCATTGGGATATAGCCTAGGATCTTCTGAGACCCAGGGTCACACATGAATTAAAACCTTCTCCACTGTACACCATCCTCGTGGCTGGACTGGACATGCCAGGAACTTACCAAGGCTGGCTATCCCAGTGCTCCCCACTTTAGAGGAGGGAGGAGGAATCATTGCCCTCCTCATCCTTCTTAGCTAACTACCTCTTCCTAAGCTCAGCTCAAGCTTACCTAACGAATAGCTCATAACTGGGCAAACAGTATACAGTGCTATATGAGAAAAGGGATTCCTATATAAAACGTCACTCATGAGACTTCTCAAAAGAAAAAAAGCTCTTCATTTTACCTTCACCTTTTATCTGTTATCCTTTAGAACTGAAATTTCCCAAAATGTCTTTAAAAGATCTACAAATGAAAATCCAGAAGCTGGGCATGTTGGTGCCCACCAGTAATCCTAGCACCCGGGAGGGTGAGGTAGGAGAATCCAAAGTTTGAGGCCAGCCTAGGGTTCATAGCTAGACAATGTCTCAAAAGTGCAAAACAAAACAAAGCAAAGCAAAACAAAACAAAATAAGAAAATGACTCTGTGGTTAACTAAAGTAGCAGATAGTAGGTTAATTTAAGCATATTTATATTTCCAGCAGAACTTTTCAGAGCTTCTGATTCATTAAAAGTCATTATGTAGGAAAAAATTTTTAAAAAAATGAAAAAGAACAAAAAAAATTGTGAATTTTCACATGGGACAATTATAAAATGAATTACTTTGTAAACGTGGTGGTTCTGTAGAATGCATATGGAGACAAAATATGGATCAAAGAGATATGTTTCAGGAAATGATTGTTTAGTTTTGAAGTTTAAGAGGTGGTCTTAGGAAAAAAGGACTATATGAATTAAGTACACAATGGTGAAGACTTTCAGGAAGCTTCGAGGATGACAATATTGTTCCTAGAGTTTACAGAAACATTTGCGCAATAACTTAAAACAATGGTGTTCTCCCCATCTGAATTTTTTTGTGTTTGTTTAGGCAACGTCTGGCTCTGTTGCCCAAGCTGATCTTGAATTCCTGGCTCGTGCTATCTTTCTAAGCCTCCTAAGTAGCTGAGCCACCCAAGCCTGGTTTTGACACAAATTTTAATAATCTGTTTTCAGAACAACTCACCTTTGCAGAATTTATGCACATGAAAGAGAGAGCAACTGCTTTGTACAACTCCAGAATTAAATGTGATTGTCGCCTCAGGGCACCCAGAGCTCTGTGGTGACCAGCGGAGGGGGGCTTACGATGCTTCTGCACTCCTAGGATAAGAAAGAAGTTTCCATTTGTTTTCAAATGCTGAGCTTGGCTTTCTTTGTACTTACGGAAAAATATAGGTACAACTTCGAAGTTTTGGTCTTCAGCATACCATATTATTATACAATCTTGTGAGAATTGTACACTGCTTGGAGAATGGCAATTTCATCATTAGTTTTACTATTTTTTTTCTTTTCCAAGAAAACTCGAGACAAGAGTCAAGGATGAAAAGCTCCAATTTCTGTCATTTCTTAAGACCAAAAAATAGGCCAAATGAACACTGGATTCTAAGTCTTAACAATAGAGAAATAATTTCTCTCATACATGCTGAATAATTTGGGCTTTTTATCAGACAATAGCTTGATTGCATTGCTCCCTTTCCTGATTTAAAGAGCAAGGTGACAATAGGAAGAATGGGTCAAGAAGAAAGCCCTTGGCTAGAAGATAAAGGCCAGGATTTGTATGAAATTAAACGCGAGCGTCCACTGAACATGCCACCAGGCTCTTACCTGCAGTGGACAGGCATTTGGCCCAGTGAGCGGGCAGGGGCAGCCACCCAGGATGTCTTAGGGAAAGCTAGAATGTTCTGTAGACATTTTCCAGAGAAAAGGAATCCAATGCTGCTCAACTTTAGCACAAATTGGTTCTTGTGCATTGATTCCATTTTTGTAAATTTTAACTGGATACCTTTTTGCCAGGCACTATGCTACAGGCACTGGGAATTTGACAGTGAACAAGACTCAGGGAGCTTTCCTTCTGGAAGGGAGTCTAACAAACAACTACTGCAGCCACTGTGGAGTGAAACGATACAAAGAAACAAAGAGGCTAAAATAGGTTGTAACAGTGCTTTTAGACCCAATGGTCATGGAAGCCCTTGGGATGTGACTTGGAAGGATGAAATATCAGACAGAAAGAGAAGTAGGAGGTAGGGATGCAGAACATTCCAAAGGGAATACAAGCGCAAAGACCCTAAAAGGGCATGACGTGTTATATGGACTGGAGACGCCCCATGTGGTTAAAAGCGTAAAGAATAATGAAGAAAGTTGCATAGGTTAACCTTGCAAGGGGAGGACAGGGTAGGATACAGTAAGGCTTTTATTTTGAAGTAGCGGATTTCAGATTTCTAATCTCCTGAACTGTAAGGGAATAAATAAGTGTTGTTTGTGGTATTTGTTACAGAAACCATAAGTAATATGTCAGTCAACAGAAAGATTGTCCCTGACCAAATGTACCTGCACTCCTGCCCACCTGAGAGAAACAGAATTAATTTTATCACCGATTTCAGTCTGGTTTGTAGCACTGTGTCTGCAGGAGCTCACTCTCCTCGATCCATTAGACATGACTAGATTAAGCAGATTAATACTTGCTAACCTAACTCATGAGAAAGATACCAACCAGAACACAAATTTATTGGCTTCTTTCTGGAAATACAGATGCTATATTTGTCAGCTTACTCAGAGCAGCAGCTAAAAACTGCTCAGGAAATATAAAGCCAGAATGAAGGCAGCTGACTCATTTTGAAGGCTAATGTCACCAAATTAACAGTGACAAAGACCTAATATTTAAAGACCCTTAGTGATATCACCATTCCTTCCAAATAAAGACAAACCACCATGGCCATCTGTTAGAACTGACACACTAGGCATCTGGAATTCCAGTTTGGAATTTTATGATGGCGATTCTCACTGTCATTAAGGGTAGCTTACTAGTCCCTAATTTTGAGTCAAAAAATCAGGACCATGCAAGGAATCAGTAAGACAAGTACACCATCCCTCTAGCTACACATGTAACTCGTCACACATCTAGCCAGTAGACCTACAGTTATGGAGCTATGGGGTTTGGGCCATCACTTCCATAGCTAAGACCACATTTGCTAGACTTCCCTTCTTGGTTTGATATTACTGTGGTATAAGTCTGGAGATTTGAAAATTAATGTAAACCTGAAACTAGTCTAAACCAGGAAAGACTCATTAGTTAAGGAATAATTTTCTGTGTGACCTGAACAAATCACTCATCTTTTGGTTTCCTTGTTTGGAAGTTTGAATAGTTTATCAGTAGATGTCCTAGCCCTTCACTCAGCGGATACCGTTCTTGCTCTTACTGAGCTAATTGTTTAACTGTGAGGGGAGACCATCTATTAAATATAACACGTGCATACATACACAGCCCACAATTACTTTTGTGAAACAATTTCTGTATTTCAATTTAAGTTTTACAAAAAAGCAAAGTGAATAGAGTGGGGAAGCAGGAATAATGCTTGGTCACCTCTGGGGGAAGAGAGTATAGGCAACAAGAATGGGTGAGATGGCTCTTCTGGTCTTTATTGGAAACAGCAATGAGCAAGGCTGTCCATGCATGGACTCGAAGGGCTTCTAGCCTTTACTCTAAGGGCTTAAATTGGTGGGGTCAGGGTGTGCAGGCCGTGCCAAAGGAAACAGCCAGACAGACCTCACAGTGGTGCTCACGGGGAAAAGGCTGAGGTCAGTCTACTGCGGCCTTTACTTGGGCCCGTCTGTTTGATTGTCTGGGTCGCCCTCTCCGGGGCACATAGGGGCGCTGTCTTCTCCAGGGCATGTAGGGGCCCTCAACTTGACACCTGGGGAAACCTTTGTACACCACGGGGACTCGCTGCTGATAACAGGGTGAGGGAAAGCCGGACATAGGCGGCTGGGGATCAAACATAAAGTCCATTTCGAAGGCAAATCCTGGCTGTGTAGATGAGGGGATGTCTGAATGGAAACAGAATTGATCCGATTGGAAAATATGGTCTGAGGAAAAGTAGGGATCTTGGGGATGGAGTGGGAATGGGGGTGTCCTCTGATAAGCGGGAATGGGAGGAGACGATTGGAGCATAAGTGGAGGCGGCTGGGGCAAGAGTGGGGACAAGGTTAAGGGTGGGGACCCAAGCAGAGGCCGGGGCCAGGGTGGGAACAGAGGTGAGGCTGCCTGATCTTGGTAAGCAGGGCGCCGCCTCTTGACGCCTGGGCCAGGCTGTTCCCTGGCAGGGCCCCCTTGGCTCAGCATGTCCAGTGGGGCCTTCAGGGGCAGCTCCACACCCCAGGCATCAGCCACATGGGCCAGGAGTAGGCAGGAGAGCTGGCGGTGGGTGTGCTCATTCCAGTGCACCCCATCCATCTGCAGGCCCCCCATGGCGCGACGGAAGTGGAAATGCAAGTCTAGCACATCGAAGCCATGGCTGACAGCCTTGGTAGAGCTGTAAAAGTTGGCTTCAATGACGAAGCGCTTCAGGGGGACCTTCCAGGGCCAGCACTTATGAGGGAGGAAGCTTGCAGTGATTTTGTTGCCCACAGGCATGGCCGTGTTCCACACCAGGAGGCAAGATTCGGGCAGCACCTGGTCCAGATGCTCAAACAGGGTCTCCAGGTTTTGCAGGTACCTCTTCCAGGAGTTTTGGCCGTACCTGGAGATGTCCCAGAGGCAGGAGTTCATGATGACCAGGTCTGGGGTGTGCTCGCCAGCCTGCAGCTCCTTTAGGATGGTCTCCAGGTACTTGGAGTACACGCGGGTGAGGAAGTAGAAGCGAACCAGGTGGTGGTCTGAGCAGAACTGGCGCACCTCGCGGTAGTGGGTGCCGTTGTGCATGGAGTCCTTCTGGCCTCCAATCATCAGTGTGTCCTGTTCGAAGCTCATCTCCCCCTTGGCCTTGAGTTGGCTGGGAGTGAGCAGGCAGTCTTTCTGCAATAAGAGCACCAGGTCCTTGTACACGGCCCTCTGCACAGAGTCCCCCAGGATGACCACAAACTTGTTGTGGAGCAACTGCTGTACTTCGGAGGCCAGCAAGTGGGTCATGATGGCCCAGCCTCGTTTAACTCCTTCCAGTGCACCAGGTGGGTCTTCAGATCACTAGGACAGAAAGAGAGAGTGCTGGGAGGACTCATCCCAGGGCAGGCAACAGTGCAAGGAAGAAGCAGGGAAGCAGACGGATGTGCTGCCTCTGCCCTGCATAGAAAGAAGGCTCTCCACCACGGGGTGTAAAGTGGGGAGAGGCAGCTGGAAGGCTGCCAGAGGCTTTCCTTGGTCAGGCTGTAGTTTAAAACTGGGATCTGACCTCTCAACTACCGGCATCTGCTCTGGAGATGGGCTCCATTCCAGCAGGGAGGAGCCAATCCCACCTACCCTAGCCAGGACTGGAAGGGCTGAAGGTCACACCAGGATGCCCGGGAAAGCACCTGGTGATCCCGCTGCCTCAGCCTCCCCCAGTGCTGGGATCCGTCTAACAAAAGATTTCTTAGCTGGGCGTGGTGGTACATTCCTGTAATTCCAGCACTTGTGGGAAAACAATCGGAAAATACAGGTAATACAAAACTAGAACTAATCTGAAGGTTTTGCTTCCCACCTGAAAAAGATCAAAATATGCCACCCCCAAATATGCACGTTGATGTAACAGTTGTTTAGAACTGAAAGTGAATAACAATCAAGGGATGCAGGAAGACTTCTCGGCTCTTCCTTTGGCTGCCTAAAAGCCCAGAACAAAGTTTTCTTTGAGGAAGATAGTGCTCCTCCCCTCAACAAAGGAGGAGAGAAGAGTTACCTCATCAGACAGGGGGTCCTCAGCGAAGCCAGGGAGTTGACACCAAGATGACGCTGCATAAGCAGGACTTACTACAGTAGCTCTTCCATTTAACCCCCTGTTCATTTCCCAGTCGCTTCCGTCAATGTAGCATTTCTTGAAACTCAAACCTTTCATTAAAAGATATGTAAGCCCCCAAATCAAACCACTTGCTGAGTTTCCCTCTTCTTTTCTGTGTATTCCTTGCCTAGAAGTATGAACTAAAATTGTATCTTGTCTCTTATTAATCCGCTTTTTGTTTAATTGCATGCCCCCAGGGACTGAACTATCTTCAGACTTCAGATTAAACTTATTTCCAATTGCTATTTATGAATCTCCAGGCATGACTAAGAGGTAGAAGAAATACACTTTGTTGCTGCTCACAAATGTGAACTGGGAGGAACGTGGCATCTACTTTCTACTTAGAGCCACTGAAGTCCCCTGTGGCTTCATAGTTGTCAGATGTTATGTACTAGTAAACATTTTAACAAGTGTGGATGGATAGCTATCATTACACTACAAATTCAGTTATTATAATTGTTATCTTTTGGCCAACACTGGGGATTGAACCCAGGGGGTGCTGAGTTATATCCCCAACACTTTGTATTTTCTTTTGAAACAGGGTTTCACTGAAATAGCTGAGGCAGACCTAGAACTTTCAATCCTCTTTCATCAGCTTTCTGAGTCCCTGGGGTTCCAAGTGTGTATCACTGTGTGCAACTACAAATTCAATTTTTAAAAGCACCGTACTAGAGCTCCAGTAGCGCAATCGGTTAGCGCGCGGTACTTACGTAAAAGCACCATACTATTTGCAGTTTTACCCAGGTATGGTGGCTCCCACCTATAATGCCAGCACTCAGGAGGCTGAGGCAAGAGGATCATCACAAGTTCAAGGCCAGCTTGGGCTACATAGTGATTTCAAAGCTAGCCTGAATTACATAGTGAGACCCTGTCTCAAAAAAAAAAAAAAGAAAAAAAAGAATTTAGTTCACTGTGGTACAAAAGTAAACTCCAAATTCCTTTGAGATTCCCCCACGTTTCTGTGTGCGTAAAATGAGTAAAACATGGCTTTTCCTTTGAGATCAGAAATACTCATTAACAACTGTGACACGAAGATGATGCAGCAAGGAGTCTTTAGCTGAGAAAGCTTGGGGGACCTGAGGAACAGTATTCCTCCCTGCTCTAGACCCAAAACTCTGGAAGAACACAGTGCAAGGAGGAACCCTCTCCACTGTGCAGATCCCAAGCCAACCCAGCTCTGACTGTGTGCCCTACCTGAGCTGGAACTCTGGTCAGATTCTGTCACCTGTCCTGTAGGGCATTTAAAAATGTCCTCTTCCGTTAATGATGTTTCCTCAAGGTTAACAGACATGACAGCCTAGTGGCCTAGTGGCATCTCCACTTCAGTGGGATTCTGTCTAAATGACCTAATGCATTATCTCTCTGCAAGTGAAGTACCCTAGATTTGGACAGATATGAGTCTAAGTATGCTACGTAAAAACTGGGAAGTGGAGGCTGTACAAGAGTGCTAAAAAAGGACATTGCTTCTGGAACTACTAGGTTGGAACCTCAACTCTTCTACTCAATAGTTCATTTTGCCTTTCTATACCTGTTTCATAGATTTGACATAGGGAAGTGTTTAGAACAATGCCTGATAAGTAGTAAGCTCTGATACAGTTAGTTATTATTACTGAGTTGACTGCAGAACACTATGTTAATCAACTTCAAAAGAGGGATACACAGCTGGGCGTGGTGGTGCACGCCTATCATGGTAGCACTCTGGGAGGTGAGACAGGTGAATCCTCAAATTCAAATCCAGCCTGGGGAATTTAGCAAGATCCTTTCTCAAAATAAAGGATAAAACAAGGATTGCGGGTGTAGCTAAGTGCAAAGGCACCAGGTCCAATCTTCAGTATGGTGTGGGGATAGGAGAAGGGATGCAGTATTTGTGCTGTTTGTCTAGCAAGGTTCTCCACAGAGTGGATGTGATTATGCAGGTAAAGATTCTGAATACCACAAACTAATAGTTACTGAATAGGTGTTAGATGCCACATTCTTTACAGTGACCTCTTTATGAGATAATTTTTATTACTCTCATTTCATAAGAATGGATATTGAAGTGATGTAGGTAAGATTTACTCATCTGTAATCCCAGCATCTGGGAGGCCGGGGCAGGAAGACTGCTGCAAATTTAAGGCCAGCTTGGACTACATAGTGAGGTTAAGGCCAGACTGAACTACAAAACAAGAATCCGTCTCAAACAAAAAACCAAACCAACAACAACAAAAACAGGGTTTAAAAAGTTTTGCAATGATTCTCCAAATCAAGGTTTCTTTTTTTTTTTTTTTGAGATAAAATCTTGATATGTAGTGCAGGACGGCCTTGAACTCACGGCAATCCTCCTGCCTCAGCCTCCCGAATGCTGGGATTACAGGCATGTGCTATCACGCCTGGCCAGTCTCATGATTTGTTTTGGTTTTTTGAAAATAAAATTTGTGCTTAGGCTAAAACTGTAATAGAAACATACATTAATAACAACTACAGCTACAATAAATTACTTTCAAGTAACTTGCTTGTATTTCTCCATTTGGGAATAATTGATTTTTTTAGTAGCTTCACAAGTAACGAATTATAATCATTAACTGTTGCTTTATAACCATCACAAATCAGACGGACATTTACTTTCATTAATCAATATTTCATAGTAATGAAGTTGGTTATTTTTTGTGGAGGACTGACAATGAAATAGACCAGTCTCTACAGAGACCTGGTAAAAAAGTCTTAAATCACAGAGTCATGAACAATTAGGATGCTGTTTTGATTACTTGTAGGGAGTATTTGCAATAAGCTTAAAAATTTCTTAAGTATGACCAGCCACCTTAACCCAACATTATACTGGGACTATACACAGTCCACATCCTTCATTTTTAGGGATCAAGCCTATCCTTTGAACTTTCCAAGATCCCCTTATGTTTTGGGGGTACAGATAAGAAAATTGTTTTTCACAAATGCACCTGTTTGACTTACCTGTGCCTTGGCATGCAGTTTTCTAAGTTAACACTTGTCAAATATTAAATTACGTGCCATATAAAGTTGTTTTTTTGAGACAGTGTCTTGCTATCTGTGCTATGTAGCCAGGGCTGGCTTGGAACTCAGGGAAATCCTGCCTCAGCCTCTAACGTGATAGGATTACAGGCATGTGCCAACTCGTCCAGCCACATAGTTTTAAAAGAAAAATAGAGGAGTTGCTGATTCAAACTTATGACCTATGGCCTGGGGCTTCTCCACAGATGCAACTTTTGATTTCATGGAAGTCAATTAACTTAGATTCCTCCATACAGCATCAAAGCAGGGAAAATATTGGTCTACTATTTTAAAAAGTGGTTTTAGGAGCAAATAAAAAATTTATAAAGTACTGTGAGATACTATGTTAGGCGATGCAATAGAGAAACAGTTCCCAGGTAGCCACTGGAAAGATCACTTCCAGTCCCCAACTCCCAATCACCTCAACTCTTAGGCCTCAGCTCTGCAGCTATTAATTCGGTAAATTTAGAAATATCCATGTCTATCGCAGGCAGTGACAGCCATCATTCTTCAAATCTGTCCCTCCCCAACGACTATCACAGGTCTCCTACTCGGTCCCTGCATCACGAAGAAACCCCACAGCATGGGGCCTATTTCTAACGTGGTTGTTAGGTAGTCCTTAAACACGGATGCATACGACATAAATGACAATTTAAAACTACAGTAACTCCCTCACACAGGACTCTATGTAATCACCAGGTTACCTCATAGAGGCAGCAATCACAGGGGACAAAATGAATTAATTTGTAGTTGTATCATCCCAGCATGTCACGATCTTAAATTTGTCATTCTTCTGCAATAAATACTGTTGGAAGAATTTCAAACACTTGAACCTGAAAATCATCAAGCCGAAAAACTTAAAGCAACATGTTCTTCCCCACACTGTAACATGAACGCTTCCCTTAGGCTGTAGGAAGAAATGCAAAACCCTACCTTATGAAGTGCAAATTCATAATGCCTGACACGCTGGTATCAAAAAAAAAAAAAAAAAAAAAAGGACAAACTATGGACCTTTTTCTTAAAAAAAAAAAGGTAAAACAAACTTCTGTTTTACAAAAGGACCCCCGAAAGTAAATAATCAAAGCAACTGCTGAAAAAAACTTTGATTTCAATCATATACAGTCTATGGCAAACTTTCACATTACGATTTTGAGCCATAAACTTCAATTTGCTACCTTCCTATTACCCTTCTAACAGGTATGAAGGATGCCACAAGGCGATAACCTGGCTTTCACACCCAAGAGCCAATAAAGCCAGACTGGATTTCAGCTGAGTGCCCACGGTACTGAGCCAGTTTTCTGATCGCCTCCCTCACTGAACAGTACAAGATGAATAAGGATCTTGCACATCAAGGGCCTTGGGCAGGGCCTGCAGACGCCAGGCCCATCGGTAGCACCCCAGGCACCGCGAGCTGCCTCCACGCTGGAAGAGCGCGAGCCCACAGACGGAAGCTGGCTCCTCGAGGCCCCGCGGCCCCCTCCCGCCCTTCAGAGCTGTACCTCCGTAGGTGGGGAGCGGATCCGCCGGCGGCGCCCGTCCGCTCCCAGCTTCCCACTAGGCTCCGGGACTAACCCCAAGGAGGGAGTGGTTATGCATTCTGCATTTTCTGCCCCCTCTTCAGGTTGGCTCTTTTCTTTCAGCTTTAAAGACATTCTAATGTCTTGCTTTAAAAAAGAAAAGAAACGAAACTTCTCTGACTCCACCTCCAGGTCAGTCCTATCTTTCGCCTCCGTTTCAAGGGCACGTTTTGAAAGCGGGCTGCGTCCCGGTCCTCGCCTCCCACTCACTTCTCCTGTAACTGGGCGAGCAGCGCTGCAGGAGCGCGGCTGTTGGTGTGTAAGTCACCACCGATCTCCCCCTCGCTCCCTTCCACCACCACTTCTTGGTCCTTCCCAGCCCCTGGGCCACTTGGACCTACCTCTGGAAAACTGCCCTGGAGTATGTCTCACACCGGGTCCCTTCCTTGCCCACGATGCCTGGTGCGTTTGTCTGTCTCTGGAAACTCTCCAGACGTTGGTCTTTCTCAAGGCCCACTCATCGGTCCCTTTCTTCCCTTCCTCAGTATTCTTAGCCTGTGAGTTCCTCCCTCACAGGGCTTCGGGCAGGGCAGGAAGAGGATCGTATTATCTGTCCCTATTTGTCCCAAACTCTTCTGGTTTAGGCCTGTTTTCCCAGCATAACTATTAATGGCACCTCCGGCCTGAGAGTCCCAGTGTGGGTAATTGCAGAGGCCTTATCAATACCATTTGTGTGCAGTTGACTCAGAGTGGCGGCCCCGAGGCACAGTTGCTGCGTGGGCCCTGGAGCCAGCCCTCTGGTCTGTATCTCACTCTGCAGCTCTCCAGCCTCGGGGCGCTGGGCTGATAAAGTAGCCTCCCCTCTGAGGAGACCTTGTCCACGGAACAGGCATGAAATTACTATGGGTTTCTAAACAAGTGAGGGTTATGTGAATTTTGAAAAGTCATTTGCATGATGCCACCTCATTTTTGAAGCTCAGTGAACTCTGCTATTACCTTTTTTTCTCCGCCCTGGTCTGTCTCCAGAGTTCAGACTTACTCAGGTTCTGTGGGGGTGGGGGAGTGGGGAGTGACCAACTCTGCGGCCCTCTATCACTCCCAAATTCTCCAGGCGCTCCTTGATCCTCCCATCCAATGGTGGCTGAATTCCTAAGATAATTCTCTTTTGACCTTTGAACGGTCTTCCTAAAGGTAAACCTTGATCATCCATGGTAATTCAGGCAACCTTTGAACGGTCTTCCTAAAGGTAAATATTGAAATCAGGCAGCGTGTTCTCACCATGGGTTTTCGCAGAGCTGCTGTTTAATTCTGCTTGGAACCCAGGCTGGAGATATATAACTGAGTGGAGATAAACTGCTTTTGAAATGCGTGGGTCATTTTTATTTTTCATGACCCTCATCTCAGAAAAAAAGAATCTGAAATGCCATGGTTTTAATTTTGTATGTGTCTTCTCATGTAAAACTTTATTGTCTAGGTTTTAAAACTGTGCATTCATTTGACATTCTCTAGGCTTTTTAAACACAGGATATGACCTTTCAACTCAGAGTCTTATGGCTATGGATGCATTTTAGCACTGGTGGCAAACCTGTGTTATTTGTTTTTCTTTTAAGACAAAAGATGTTAATGTATGAGTTGTTTTTCTAAACTAAAACCTCATCATTGGGCTGGGGATGTAGCTTGGCAGGCAACTGCAAGGTCCTGAGTTTGATTCCTAGCACCAAATAAATAAATAAAACCTCATTATTCAGGTTTAAGTCTGGGCATTCATCTGTAAAAGTTTGCCATCACTGCTCTACAGCTTTTGTATGAGCCTGGAGGATTTTCTCTCATCTCTTTCTGTCACTTTCCCTTACTGAAATTCTGTTCCTTAATTCCCACTTTTTAAATCTCTTCTGCTACTGGGGACTAAACTCAGGGATGCTCTACCAGTATGCTACATCCCCAGTTCTTTTTATTTTCCTTGGAGATAGGGTTCCACTAGATTGCCCAAGCTGGACTTGAACTTGTGATTCTCCTGTTTCAGCCTCCTGAGTACCTGGGATTACAGACATGTAATTTCAGCAGTGCCTTGGCCAATGTCAGGGCAAAAGGAGGAAAACAGAGGCACAAGTTCAACAGGGCAGGTTCATTTTAGAACAAACCTGAGAGGGCCCACCCTGGCACTGGAACCAGACCTGGGACTGTAGTAAAGGCTCTGAGCTCTGTTACAGGGTCATGAACATAAAGGGGTTGGGGGGAGGGCACTGTGGAAGAAAAGGTCAAAATGGGTCTGTGAGGGGAAAAGTTCAGTGAAAGGGGCTGTGGCTGTCTGCTGCAGCAAACGCCTGAGAAATGTACGGCGTGGTGGTTGTCTGCCAGGAGCAAGACTGGAGAATGTGGTGGGAGTTACAGGGTCCAGCTGTGCTTACTGGGCTGTACTGACCCATAATTAGCCATCTTTAGCAGGTGTAAAAGTACAGTGCAATGGAAGAGGCTTAACCTCTGGTCAGTCCAGGATGGTGGTGGTCAGGCTCCTTCAGCCAACACCCACTTTTTTTGTTGTTTTGGAGATAGGGCCTCACGATGCAGTTCAGGCTGGGCTTGAACTCACTGTGTAGCCCAGGCTAGACTTGAAATCACTGCAATCCTCCTGCCTCAGTCTCCCCTGTGCTGGGGTTACAGGCGTGCACCACCATTCCTTGCTACACCCACTTCTTAAAGTTTTCAGCTAAGCTTTCCTAGCCCCCCACACAGAAAAAACAAAACTTCTCCTTCCTCTGACAAGTGCTTTTCTGTAACATTTGGTTTTGTTTTGTACTACAATTACTGGACCGTGCTTTCCCATCCCAGTAGGACCTCGTCTGATGGCAGGAGTGAGCCCTACCATCCTTGTACCACTCACCGCCGTGTGCCTGGTAATAGCATTCATGGAGTATTGGTTTTGTGCAGCTTTTCAGTCCTGATAACCTAGCGGGGTAGAACTATTGTTACCTCCATTTTATGGCTGAGTAAATTGAGGCAGGGAGTGATCATGTGGTTACCCAGCTAGTCAGTGACAGAACAGGTCAGACAAGTAAATCTTTCAATTCATTTGATAAGCTTAAGGTTTGTTGTTTCTTTGGGAGTATATATGGTTTTAGCACCTGAGCTTTTAACCTCAGCTATAAATATGAAATTAGGAGGCAAAAATAATCCCTTTTTTTTTTTAGTTTTTTGAGACAAGGTCTTACTGTGTAGCCTAGACTGGTGCCTTGAACTCATGACAATCCTCCTACCTCAGCCTCCCAGGTGCTGAGATTACAGGCATGTGCTACCATACCGGGCTAAAAGTAATCTTATTTAGAAAGAAATATTTGCATTATTTGTTTTCCTTGCTATTCTCCTTTGAAAAAACACGTAGAGCTGGAGTGGTGGCACAGGCCTGTAATCCTAGCACTCTGAGAGGCTGAGGCAGGAGGATTGCAAGTCTGAGCCCAGACTGGGGCAACAGAATGATTTAGTGAGATCCTGTCTCAAAAATAAATAAATAAATAAGCTGAGGATGCAAAGGGCTTGGGCTAAATACCCAGTACCACCAAAAAAAAAAAAAAAAAAGAAATGAAAAATAGCTGTTTTGTGCATAGCTTTTAATTTTTCTATAAAGAACAAATCCTGTAGGAAGTTAACTTAGTTCAGTGTTTATCACTTGAATTGTCAGTGGAAACTCCTGTGTGGCACTGAAGCTGTCAGTGTGCTTCACAGTATCTTTCCTCGGGCTGACTACTTGGGATTCTTGGCCACTGGCTGCTTTTCAGCCAATCATCAGATTTGGTTCTGAAAACTCTGTCTCCATGACTGGCCAAAAAAACCCATGTAATCTGTGGCAGGGACACGGGGCTGAGTCAGCAGGCTGGATTTCTCCCACCTCCCTGCTCACTTATCTCTGTGTTCCTTTAAATGGGACAAATCGCCCCGGTGCTACACGGAGATTACACAAACGAGATTTTCAAACTGGTATTGACCCGGAGGTGCTCATCTCAACACTATACTATCTGAATGCTAGGAGCAACAGTGTTTCTATGGAAGAAAAATTTTGCACTTAAAATGGGGCCCGAGGAGCTGAGAGTATAGCTGAGTGGTAGCAGGTGTTCTGAGTTTGTTTAAGGCCTGGGTTGGATCCTCAGCACCAGAACAAAAGATGATTCTGAGAGCCATCCCTGTCTGCTGGGTCCCCACTCATGCTATTCCCCAGGGGATCTAGAAGCCCTGGGTCTCCCCGTGGTCAGTAGCACGGAGGATTTGTCGGTTTTCACATTTTGTGCTTCCAGACAGGAGGAAGGAGAAGAGTCAGTGGGCGCAGAGGCCAGAAGAACTGGAATATGTGCAGGAGAAGCGAGCATCCTAGTCCCTGGGCAGACAGACCTCCCCAAGCCTGGCTCCCCTCTGCTGCACCGGGTGGACACCTGGGTCAGCCCGTCTGTGGCCACATACAGCAAGCTCTTGGCTTCTCTTTATCCCCCAGTTCCAAAGACAAGTCCACAGCTCTGTAAGGCCCACTGTGGCATGAGCTGTGGAAATCAAATGAAATGCTGTGCAAACTCCATACATTTTCACTGCTCCTGTTCAGTCACCTAATCTGTGGGGTGGGCATGGGGGTCAAGGGAGCTTTCCAGTGAAATGAAGTACTTAGCTAATTATTTAGCAACACTAATAATTCAGTAGCTGCACGTAGTCTGTCTTCCAACAGCATTTAAGTGGTTTACCTGCTAATTTATTCCTTTTAAGAACCCTAAGAAAATTAGCCAGGTGTGGTGGTCCATGCCTGTAATCCCAGCATGTAGGAGGCTGAGGCAGGAGAATCCCAGAGTTTGAGGTCAGTCTGGGCTACACAGCAAGTTCAAGGTCAAGCCGGAATACACAGTGAGATTCTGTCTCAAAAAATGAAAATAAAAAAGAAAAAACAAATAAAGAGCCCTAGGAAGTGAGTACATTATTTTTCTCCAATTTGCACATTACAAAATTAAAGTATGAAGCTGCAGTAATCTGCCCAAGGTCACCTGGGAGTCAAATCTGATGCCAGGCTTTTGAGGTCAACCACAACACATAAGATGACACAGACAGCAGACACTTCTCTTCCTTTCTCCAGTTAGGAATTGCACTGGCTGATCTTTGCACTGCCTGCTTTTAGAAATTTAGTAGTTTCCCTCGATTCCTGATTATTACACAGAGACGCCTGATCAGTACTGTAAATTGGGGCATGGGCGTGAACTGTGATTCCTTTCCACATAAAGAGCCCACAAAAGGAGAATTCCAGAAAAAGGCTGGTCAGAAATCCAAAATTAATGCTTCAAAGAAAATGCTTAAAGAAAATTAATGCTTAAGAGAAAACTGGAAAGTACTCACTCATTGAAGCAACTGGTGATTTTAAAAGGAGTCTTTCAGTTGGCTCCAGATCTCTTCCCTAGACAGAGGCCCCTCTGGGCTGTGGTTCTGAGCCACGGGGGGCCCGGCTCCAGGGTGAATGTGTTCACCTCTGGGTGGTGCTGAGGCCGGGGAGATGATGCCATTTCCGGTGGCATCTGGGGCAAATGACAGGAACAGCAGTAACCTTTTAGCTGTAGGAAGTGCAAGAATAATGACTGACGCGTCAAGAATTTGGCATATACAAAACATGAAGGCCTAAGGGAAAACAAAAGACAGACTCTTTCTGAAATTTGGCTCTGAACTTTTCCCCACAATTTGGAGGTAGCTCATCTCACTCACTTTTTTTCCTTTTAACAGCGCAGCTCCTCAGCTCTTACTCTCCCTGGTAGGGCGCCTTCCAGGCTGACTGTGTTATTGGCAGGGGGAAGGAGGAAGTGGGAAAGGAAGAAGAAATGGGGAGATGGTAGGCGGAGAGAAACCTCTCTCCTCGTGCTAGCTGGTGTCAGGCAGCAGCACCTTGCGTGTTAGTGGTTCGCTAAGGTTTCATATCCTGTCGCCAGACCCTTGCACAGCCCCGTCGGTGGAAGCGCTGCCGGTCCAACGCTATAGGAAAATATGAGTCCGAGGCCGTAATACAAACAGGCCCGAGCTAAGGCCCTCGGTGAATGAGGTTAGTGGTGCAGCTGCGACAAATCTCTTGTGCTTCCTCCTGGGTGATCCATTGGAAACCACGGGAAACCAGCTGGTCAGTGGAGGGCCACGGCATGCTTAGAAGGAAGTGGACCTCTGGTTGAACGGATAAACACAGGCCTTTGCTTTTTGTTTGGAATGATGATATGATTTGTGAGAGGAACATTATCACCTCCCCTATAAATACCAAGACGAAAGAGAAGGAGGAAATGAATCAGAAAAGAAAAAATGAGGAAGTGAAGCTTTAAAAACAGCCTTTCTTAAAAACAGTGAACCCTCTGCAGGTGTTTTAAACACTAGGACAGAACATTTGTCTATTGCATTAATATTTTTTCCCCCTTTAGTGCTGGGGTTTGAACTCAGGGCCTTGTGGATGCTAAGTCAGTGTTTTATCATTTATCTCTGAGCCTCCCTTATATTAAATGATTTTAAATAACTAAGGAACAAGACTAATAGACTTTAGAAGAGTCCTGAATTACATCCCTGCATACTTTTTTCTTTTTTTTACTACTATGCTGTTTATGTAAGTTGGCCTATAAAATGATATAGTTGTCTTTCTTCAAGTAATATTATTCTCCATTATATTATCAACCACCTATTGTGTGCTGTAAAAATGAATTCCACATTGTTTTCATCTTGTGGCGTATAGCCATCAATTAAATGATTTTGTAATTTTTTCCATAAATTTTCATACAGTCATTACTGTGTCTCTAGGCAGGCCTTCTGGAGGGTCAGTGTAGAACTGCTAACTTCAGTGTTTTGAAATTTAAGGGTGGCACACTCCTGTAATCCCAGCACTCGGGGGGCTGAGGCAGGAGGATTGCCATGAGTTCAAGGCTAGCCTGCACTACTTGGTCAGACTGTCTCAAAGAAAAAAAAAATTCAGGCCAGTATATTGTATAAATTGGAAAATTTGCCATTTTTGATCCTTGCAGTTCAGTAAATGAGCTACAAATCTCCCCGGTGCTTTAGTTCCAGCTTCTCCATGCGTCAAGAGAATAAAATACAAGAACAAGCTAGAGGAGGATGACTAAAATTTCTGGAATCATTATATGATAAGAGAACAGAAAGCTGTAATAATTCAAATGATTATGCTTATACTCTTTAAACTTAAAGTAAAGTTGTTTGACATCAACCAACATCTGTTCAACTGATTTTCTTGCTTACCAGAACTTCTTATATGCACGTAGATATGGAAGATCCCCAGGACAACTCTCCTTGAAAGAAAAGCAATTACCCACCTTTTGGCTAACCCTGGCCCTATTTCCAAGTATTGATAATGGACAGAGCTGGCTGGGACTTTTCCTTATCCCCTCAATTGGTTTTAAGCAATGCAAATCTGTCTAGCCCAGGTGCCAATGTGTAGTCTTTGAAGCAATGCAACTGGTCTGTGTTGCCCTGTCCCGTAGCTCCCAAAAAACATGTGTGAGCCGGGCAGGAAGGAGAGCTGAACTCTACACTGTCACTGTTGAGATCAGAGGCTGTGACTTCCCAAGGCATAAAAAATTACACATCAGCGCTGAAGCACCCGACTCCCAAGCATTAGGTACTACCTGGAATTGTGTTATGCAGATTGCTCTTCTGCACACCCTTCTCTCTGCATGTTGCAGAGGTGATGTCAGGCCGCCTACCTAGCCCAGCTCACAGCACTCATGTACTTCCCACAACTCTCACAGTCACTCATCCTCAAGCCACTCCCTTCTTAACAAATTAATAAAACTCTGGGTCAAGGCCTTTGTTCCACTTAACGGTCACCCTAGCTGCACTTAGGACCCCCTTGACTCCCCAACTGTAAACATGCCTTAGTGTGTTTATTCTCATCATGCGTTGCACTGGTGTGGTAGATTGGAATTAACTTGCTAGAAGTTATTCCAATAACTTTTCAATGGGATTACAAATATAAACTTCCTGGACCGTGATTAGGTCTGGGAAGGGCCCTCTATACCGAGATAGTGATTTTGCTATTTCGGCTACTACTGCTAGTCTGGCTCCCATTCATCTTCCAAAGCTTGGTGAGCTTTTTTTCTTACTTGCCATACTTGATGTTTTTCTAAAGGATAATGACAGTGTACAAATGTTTTGTACCTAAAATGTGCTTTCTCACAAAGCTGTCTCCTAAAGTAAAACAAGTGCCATTATCTTCACTCTGCAGATGATGAAACAGGTGCTAGGGAGAGAGGGCAGAGCCAGCACTTGGAGCCACCCTGGTAACTCCACAGTGTGTCACCTGTGCCCCTCCTCAGTAAAGACCAGACAGGACACACGGTCATTATCATTGTTCTTAAATTATTTTTGTTAATTTTTAGAACGTAATTTATACACATGACACAAAATTTCCAAGGGTACAAGAGGCATGAATGAAAAGTAGACCCCTGTGCTTTGGGTTTCCAAACCCTTCCATTTCTCTTCTAAAAGGAATACTGTCTGCCACTGGTTTCCGGTCTTTCGTGCCAGAAATGTTCTGTATAGATATTCTATATCTCTCTGAACTACTGTATTCTCCCTTCTTAAAAATTGACTATTAGAAGCAGTTGTCTGGGTAATATACGAATACCACTTAGAGGTTAAGGTGCAGGAATACTTTGGTAAACTGATCATGTAGATTGTTCCAAACATACCATATTTGAAATGGGATAGAAAACCCATTGCTCATGGCAGAATGGACGTGAGTCAGGCAAAGCTGGCCCTGCAGTGATGCCACGCTGTGACCGACCTCAGCCTATGGGCCCTAGCAGCCTGTCTGGGGAGAACATTCACAGACTTCTATGGATGTGTGACACAGTGACATGGAACTCTAGTCCACAATAGCCTACCTGGAGAACACAGGCTTAATAAGCATGCGTGATACGGTGCCTGCACGTCCACTAATAGTGTGAGTTGAAGCAAAAGCCATGAGTCTGTGAAATAACTGAACTTTGAGATCCTCTGGCTTTCAAACCAGCAGTCTTCAGTTCACCTGATTTGATAACTTTTGGTTGCATGACCTTGGCAGTCACTTAATACCTCTGTGACTATTTTCTCACTTATAAAACAGTGATAATAACAACCAGTGCAGAGAGGTTAAGGACTAAATGAGAAACTCAGGCTGCTGTGTCCATAGGGATGTATGTATAATAAAAGATCTCTATACCGTTAACCATGGCCCATCTATTCTCTTTCATTTAATAAATAATTGAAATAAACATCCTAGGTACTAGGGATAAAGCATTTTTAAAAATCCTTTGTCTTATAGAGTCTACATTTAAGTTAGAAAGGCAGACAAAAAAATAAGTAAAATACTATACAGGATAAAAACAGAAGCATATGAGTGCTGGACCAGAAGGGTAAAAGGGCTGTGAGCTGGCATTTTAAATAGAGTGGTCTGGAAAAGGCTTCCAGAAAGGGAAGGCAGCACTAAATCAAAATCCAGAGAAAGGTGATGGGGTGAAAAAGGTATAGTGAAATCTAGCAGAAGGACCTTTCATAAATGAGAAGCAAAAAAGAGGTTAGGCTGGAGTGAACAACAGAAAGACATAGGAAATCAAAGAGGGAAGGGGAACAGACTGTGGGTCATTGAAAGGACTTGGACTTTTCCTTTGGGGGCCACCGTGAAACCTTTGAGCAGAAAAGTGACATCATCTCATTAATTTTAACTTGTTCACTCTTGCTCCATTGAGAATATGACCATGGGACAAAGATATGTGCAGGGAGACTATTGAAGGGGTTGTAGAATATTGCAGAGTTGCAGCTTGGACCAGAGTGGTATTAGCCAAGGAATTGAAAGTGATATGATTCTGGCCATAGTTTGAAGGTAGAGGCAGTAGATTTTCCCTCTGGAGATGAGTGAGATATGAGAACAGAAGAGGGGACAAGAATGAATCCATGACTTTGGGTATGAGCAATAGGAAGAAACATGGTACCATGCATTTACTGAGATGGAGAAAATTTGACAGAAACAGATATGGAGGGTGAAGATCAAGTGCTTCATTCTGGGCTTATTAGTTTTGACGTTTTTTACACATCTCAGCTGAGATGTTAAATGGGGATTTGGGTATACAAGTCTCAAGGAATCTAGGCTGGAGACAACAGTTTGGCTAGGATGCCAATGGAGAAGGTGAAGCTGGTGACGAAAGGAGGTATAGGAATTGGGCCCTAGGGCAGTCTGAAAGAATTCAACCTCTGCTATTCTGAGCTGAGCAGAGATCATGTTAACGCCTGCCCTCTGTGTTGTGTACCTGCTACAAATGGATAATCGAGGGCTGATAAGACCCAGTAACCATAGCTACAATCCGTAACTGCCATCATTATTGAGCCCTCTTCTTGACAGGTAACCAAGACCCAGTGACCATAGCTACAGTCCATTGATCCTAATCATTGTTCCAACTCTGTACTTGACAAACAAATTGCAACTCGCTGTAAGTTCCCAAGTCCTGTCTTGTGCAGACAGCCACAACTTCTTTGTACTGAACTTTCCTCTAATGTCCCATTGTGACTTTCCTTCCACAGCCCCCTTTATGCCCATGACCCTGTAGAAGACCTCAGAGCCTGTACGAGAGCAGCCAGTCTGATCTAAATGCCAGAGCCGCCCCTCTCAGGTAGGTGTGTTCCAGAATAAACCTGTACTGCTGAAAGTTTACCTGTTTCTTTCCTGTTTTCCTAACACAGTCCAGCTGGAGAAGGTCGGGAAGATGAGGGGGAACCTGCGAAGGATCTCAAGAAGGCAGAGCGAGTGAAGTAGGAAGATTAGGAGAGTGTAGGGTCCCAGAAACTAGGAGGAGAAAAATGTTTGAAGGAAAGACCCGAAAGAAGGTTGTTCTTATCAGAGAAGTTAACAAGTCAAATGCGATGTGTGACCGCTGGCTGTGACCTGATGGAGTAGTGGGGACAGGGTATTCAGAATGACTCAAGAGAGAATGGGAGGAGCAGAGACAGTACCTTTTTCAAGGAGTTCAGCTACAAATAAAGGGCAGTTGAGAATGGCAAGTGTGCTGCATGAGGAACAGATTTGTAAGTTTTATCTGCTTTTAAGATGGGAGCAATACCTAGCATACTTATAGGAACAACCCAGGAAACAGGGCAAAGCAACTGATGAGCAATGTCCTTGAGTTGATAAGAAGGGGTGAAATCTAGTGCCCCAGAGGAGGGGTTGTCCTTGGAAAGGAACCCGTCAAGGTCATCAGCTGAAAGTGAACACAGAGGAGGTGGCATGGGAAGGAGGAGGACGGAAGGTTTGTATGGATGTACTTTAATGTAGCATTACAAATTCATAATTTAAAATCATGATTATTTTGAAACCAAACTCGTAAAAGCTACATTTTAGTGAAAAATATTCTGAGCGTAAGGAAAACAGTAACGTTCCCATAATAAAAACAACTCAATAGTTCCAGTTACAGATTGATTTGAATTTATCTCTCTCTCTTTTTTTTCTTTTCTTTTTTTGAGACAGGGTCTTGCTATGTAGTTCAGGCTGGCTTTGAGCTCACTATGTAGCCCAGGCTGGCCATGAACTCAAGGCAATCCTCCTGCCTCAGCCTCCCAAGTGCTGGGACTACAGGCACGTACCACCATGCCTGATTTAAATTTATCTTTGTGAAAGCCATTATCATCTTATCCACATTTTCTATTTTAAGGAATGTGTTTATTTTTCTTATCTTCATGGAACAAACTGCTACAAATGGGTAGGAAATCTGCTCATTACAGCTGGAGTGTAGTGGTGCATGCCTGTAATCCCAGCACCCAGGAGACTGAGGCAGGAGGATCAACACGAGTTTGAGGCCAGTCTGAACTGCATAGTGAGACCTCATCTCAAAAAAACAAAAAAGATGTCGACCTCTTAAGTATTCACATATAAATTGATGTATTTTGGCCAGCTGATGTGTGTTTGTTTTGAAATCTATGCTTGGCTACCTTAAAAATGTCCCAATTTGGCAAGTCACAAAACATTATTATTATTATTTTTGCACGTATGACTTTAATAGCGTACATGTTTCTGATCATTTTTCTTTAAAGCACTTGCATTTAGAAGTATACATAAATAATGAATAATGTTTCTATTTGGACACAAAGTTTTTTTCTGATAAGACAGTAAGAGTTTTGAGGCTTTGAATGAAAACTTCTCATGAGTTCAATTTAATAACAGAACTAAATTCTATATCTGAAAATGTTTTGTGTTGTTGATGAGCAAGGCAGGAGTTGTTGGAATTTGGGAGGTTGTAGATTAAGAAGTCCTAAATCACTGGTTTCACTATTCAGAATGAATGGAAAGAGAGAGGTGCATTTATTTATTTGATTTATTGATTGATTTTTAAGAGTAGGAAGAACTTATTGCAAGGAAGAAAGCTTCTATCCAAGAAGGACAGAAGGGGTCCCAGAAAGTGAGTTGCCCTGTTTGTTTGTTTTAATTTGATTTGATTTAATTTAATTTTTTTGAGGGGGGGACGACAGGGTTTTGCTATGTAGCCCGGGCTGGCCTCAAACTCACTTCCATCCTCCTCCTCTTGCCTCCACCTCGCAGTGCTGGGATTACAGGTGTGTGCCAGCACACCTGACCCTGAGGTGCATTTACTTTTGTCAGTATTTCTTAAACCTTTCTACAAGCTTCCCTGAGTCCATATGTTCTGTACAAGGTCTGCATTCTGCTCCAGCGTAGCACAGTCATTCAGAGCATAGCTTGTGCTGGCTGAAAAGTGGAGTTTGCTGTCCCAAGTCCTTAACCCATAAGCACTGTGATTGTTTGTTTGTTTGTTTGTTTTGTTTTTTGAGACAGGGTCTCACTGTGTAATCCAGGCTGGCCTTGAATTCACAGTGATCCTGCTGCCTCACTTTCACTTCCTGGAATTCCAGGTCTGACCCACTGTGCCTAGCTGAGTGGTGTGATTTTAGGAATGATACTGGACCCCTCTGAAACCATTTCTAGTTTCAAAGATTAAATATGCAAAGTGCTAACTAAGCACAGTTCTCAACATTTAGTAAACACCTAGCTCATCCTAGGATTCAGATATGCAGAGGTCTAGTTCAACATGGCTCCAGCTGTCCTGGGTGGAACCACTGCTTCGCCCATTAGGCAGAACTGGCACACATCTCAAACTCCACAGACAAACAAAGTTGTTAGGACACTCAGCTGAGCATGCGGTGCTGGCCACAGGGTGCTGGCCACAGAAGCCAACATTGTTCCTAACTGACACTTTGAGAAAGGCTGTATACACTGCTGCTGGCTGCAGTCCTGCCTTTGTCTGACTCAGCACAGAAGCCCCTGCTTCCTGCCCTGGGCCCCCAGACCCCATCTCACTGCTGCCCCACAGTCTCTATGTTCATAAAGCTCCAGAAATTGTATTCTGTGCAGTCTGGATCTGTCTGCCTGTTTCTTTGGTTTCATGGTCCCTTCTGCCTACACTGTCACCAAGTTTTTCTGAACCGGTATGCATACATCCATGCTTTAGTAGTGCAGTATAATACTTTAAATAACCAAGCACGGAATGCCATTTAAGTGATGACAAGTCAATGGGCACACAGAGCAGCCCCTGCAGGTGGGGAGAGGATGACACAGACTACCTTGAGGCCAAGCTAAGGCTCATGGAGTGAGGCTGGGCTCCAGTCCTGAGCAGATCCTGGTCCCATTATTCTATTCCACAGTTACTTTTTGGTAAGTTGTAAGCCTTTCTCCACAAATAACTTATTACTGTAAGAGAACTGGGTCTACATCATGTAGCAATATTGCTCACCCCTAAATAATATTAAACTTTATTAGAAGAACTCCAGAGGGTCATGGTAGTGTACTTGGGAGACTGAAGCAAAATGATCACCAAGAATTTGAGGCCAGCCTGGGTTGCATAGTGAGTTCAAGGCCAGCCTGAACTACAAAGGGAGACCCTCCTCAAAAACACCAAAAAAAAGAAAAGAAAAGAAAAGAAAAGACCATCCCCTTCTCTCCCTCCTTCCCTTTCTTACCAATTTAACCAATTATAAGTGTGCAGCTCAGAATTTGGTCTATTCATACTTTGTGCCGAACAGATCTTTAGAACATCATCTCGAAAATCTGAAACTCCAGTCCATTAAACAGCTTCCCAATTCTTTCTTCCCCCATGCCTTGATAACTTTCTACTCCACTGTCTAATTCTCTTCTGTTTACCTGGTTATCCGGTCCTTCAGAGGGTGGAGTTGTCAAACTTAGGTTAGTAGTTCTCAGATACTCTATGTGACATAGTTTATGTTCTGTCAGATGACATAGATATTTATTAGTTACAACAAATTTCCTTTCCTCAATTCATGTTAGCATGAACTATGCAAATACGAAAACCTCACCCTTAGTCCTGAAAAATACTAGGAGAACCCAATGAGAGGAAGCATCTTCCTTTATCATTCATATTTACTCCCTGCATTAAAAATTGTTTTCTTTAAAATGCCTTCAATTTTAATTTTTAACTTGTCATATTTCAGGCCTCTAGCAATACCACCATCAATTTCAAAGTCTGAGTGTTCAAAAAAAATTCATGCTTGTAACTGGCATTATGAATTTACTCACACAGTGGCAACATTATCTTTGCTGGAACGAAAATGCTAACCCTTCACTTATTTGTATGGTGGGATTGCTGATGTAATTAATTTCTTTCTTTCTTTCTTTCTTTCTTTCTTTCTTTCTTTCTTTCTTACTTTCTTTTGCCTTTGTGAGACAGGGTCTCACTCTGCAGTTCAGGCTGGCCTTGAGCTCACTTTGTAGCCCAGGCTGGTCTTGAACTTGCAATGATCCTCCTGCCTCAGCCTCCCAAGTGCTGCGATTATAGGCCTGCACCACCATGTCTGGCTGTAATAGCTTTCTTTTCTTTTCTTTTCTTTTCTTTTCTTTTCTTTTCTTTTCTTTTCTTTTCTTTTCTTTTCTTTTTTGCAGCACCGGGGATTGAACTCATGACCTCACACTTGCCAGGCAGGCACTTAGGCCACTGAGCTAAATTCCCAGCCCTTGTAATAGCTTTCTTAAGTTTCAAAATTACCTGAAATTTACTTATGCCCCATTTATAAAGAAAAAATTCTAATGTTATAAAATAATACTGATGGCTAAATTCCTGAACGTGAAGTGGTTTTGTGTAGAAAGGCAGAAATAGCTTAATATTTTGGTATGTGCTAGTCTTCATTTCTCCCCTTATTAAAATAAACAGTTACCTAGTTTCTCTCTCAGCTGGGCACACTACTTGGCGCTATTTTTTTTTAAGTACTCTGTGAGTATATGCGGATCCAATTTAAAATAAATTCTGAATGAATTATCTTACTTTTCAAGCTCATTTCTTCCTCTTAGTAGATGGAATCGATATTCACCTGGTTGCCTCAAGACAGAAATCACAAGATCCTCTGCAATCCTTCCTCCCCTTCATCTGCCACAACAGAGTAAATGCTACCTGCGAAACCAGACTTTGATCAGCCCACTTATCCCTGACACCCTTTACCTTGGTTCCAATCTTGAACCCTGCTGTGGCTTCCTATCGCATCTTCCCACATGTTCTGTTCTGTCAGCAGCCTTTGCTTATTCTAAGATGCAGATCATACTGATGTACTTTGCTCCACAGGCTGAATTTGACTTCCTCAACCATGGCAAAATGTTTCTTGAAGATACTAGACTTTCTGCCTTCAGCAGGCACATTAACCACATCCAGAACAGTACGTCCGAGAAGCTCAAAGAACCCACTTGACCAGGCATCTGGATCCCCCAAGAGTAGTAAAATCAAACCTTATTTAGTACACAATTCTGAGCATTTTAGGTATAGTAACTCTTCTTACAAAATCGACAATAATAATTATTGCTACCATTTTACTAGGAGATTCATTTCCATTCAGGCATCCTGTATCCAGCAGTTACCTTGAGAACTACCTTCGGACTCCAGGAGGAAAACAAGAAGAGAAAACAGACTTCTCAAAGGCTCCGGGCTTGCCTCAGGCCAGTCAACCGTGTAGGAAGAAGCAAGGTCCAGCTCGGTCTGCCCTGCTCTTCAGTCTTCCCCAGCGCCTCCCGGACTCGGGGTGCCCTGCCCACAGTGGTGACCTACACGGAAACTAAAGTACCGTGGTAAAGTCAGGCGGGCTGTTCTGACTTGTTACTTGGATGGGAACAGAGGCTGAAGCTGGGTGAACTGCATGTGGCTACTTTGGTTTCAAGTCCATGTCTCGGGACAGCAGCCTGAGAACTGGGGGACTGACTCAGGACTGGGACTGACTGGGACTGACTCTGACATCTCATGAACTGAAAGCTTTATTACTGTTGCTTATGTGACTGGGGGAGGGGAGCCAACACACTGTGGGGGTTCAGAGAGCCGCGTTTGCTCACAGAGTCTGCAGGAGAAACTGTCATTCGCGAAGCTTGATTAACCACAGACTGGTATTGTAAGAGGAAGTAGGCTGAGAAAAACCTGCAACCCTGGCCTGTCATATGCTTAGTTTGTTAAAGAAAATGACTGAAGGAGCACATTATTTCTTTAAGTGGAAAAAACCCAAGTGGAAAAAGCCCCAAAATGTTTTGTCTGAATAAGTTCTCCCTGTAGACGGCACAGACTGACGCAAGTTTTTTGGGTTGTGGTCATGATTGGGGAAGGGGAGTGCACGCCTATGTGCTTGGGAAAGGAAGATGGCCATATTGTCATGGCCCTTCGTCCTTGGGTCCAGAGGTGGAAAGAGGCAGGAAGAGAGCTCACTGGGCTTGGCACACCGTCACGAGTGCTAAGAGGAGCAAAGGGGAGCTGGGACCTCTGCTTGGCCACAGACTGATTGGCAGACACATCACTGTCCTATCAAGAAAGAGACAGGGCTTTCTCAGAGGTAGTGGGGGTGGGGGTGGGCCTCAGGCAGCTGGAAGGCATGACCCTGTAACCTCAGGCTACTCTGAAGTGGTGGTCAAGGTTTCTTCTTTAGGGCACTAATTAAGCACAGTCTAGACTCCTCCTCACTACCAGATGAGCCCAGCTGCCAACTCCCCACTTCTCAACGCACTCCACAGGCTGTTCCAACCAACACTGATATTATCCTAGCAGTTCGTTGATATTATCCTAGCAGATCATATTTATGATCAAAACCTACAATAATTTAGCCTTCCGTCTTTACCTTCAGGCCCAGATCCCTTTATTTTCTAGGTGCTTGACTTTGGAGCTTATTTTA
>RJWT010001983.1:0-43751 GCA_004365215.1 Cuniculus paca | reverse complement strand
CTTCACCCATTAACCGCGCCCTTCCTCCCTCCCCGCTTTCCTGCTTTCCGCTCTGCGCAGTGCGAGTGAGACCCTGTGCGGTTCGCCTTCCTGTGCTCGGCTTGTGACCTCCTGAGGTCCACGCTTCCAACGGCAGCACCGCGTCCCTTTGCGCGGCTGGCTAATGTTCTACTGTTTCACCCCTCATCTGCTTTACCCATCCGTGGACTCGGTGGATTCCCGATCCTGGATCCCGTGACTGGCAGGCGGCCCGTTTTGCTAACCAAGTGTATCGAACACAGCTGTTCTGCGTTCCTCCACCTGCAGGGGCGGAGTTGTGACCGACCCCGAGACCCGGTTCCCTCTGGCCCGCTAAAGAAAGCACTCGTACCCACTGCTGAGGGGTAGAAGAATAAGAAGATGGGGGTGCCGCCCACTCACCAGCAACATCCCTGCGTCCCAGCCCTGCGCACCCGCCTGCCCCTGGGTCTGTGAAGTGAGAGAGAAATAGGTTCTGGTTTTTTAGGGTGCTGTTTGGGGTGTGTGTCTATGACAGCATCAGAATGAACACAGCCTCCCCCCTTGTCTGTCGCGTTACTTGTGATAAAGTCTGATAAACGGTGTGTGTGCGTGTGCGTGTGTGCGTGTGTGCGTGTGCACGTGCGCGCGCAGGAGGGAGCGCGGGGCTTAGGCTCCCACACTGTCGTGAAGCCGCTGCACGGGCTGCTTCTGAACGAAGACGTTTGTTTCGCTCCCAGTTCTAGAGGCTCGAAGTCCGCACAGGCTCGTAGGTTTTGCGGCGGGGCTGCCCCTTGGTCTCGCCTCAGGGACAGTGCGATGGTGGACATGTGTTTGGGAGCAGGAGGGTCACATCGTGAGCTTCTGGGGTGGTGTCAGGCTTGCTCTCTGTAACAGCCCTCTTGCAGAACTCAAGGAGTTGGGAGAGCTACTTCCTGACAAAGACCAATGATTTTTTTTTTCAAAATTTCAGAGAAAAATCTTAAGACTTCGCTCAGTAGGTTTTCATACAAATATTCTAGTAATCACTGGTTAGTGATGGTGTACAGTTCAGTACTTTTTTTTTTTTTGTCTTTTTGAGACAGGGTCTCACTATGCCATTCAGGCTGGCCTTGAGCTCACTTGTTAGCCCAGGCTGGTCTCGAACTCACAGCAATCCTCCCAAGTGCTGGGATTACAGGCGTGGGCCACCACACCCGGCTCAGTTCAGTACATTAATTGATGACTTTAGCAGGAATTATGATTGTAGCTGTTCTCTTTCTGACTTCCACCAATCTGTTCTTTGCTGAATCTTTGCACTGCCCTGAATCTTCAAATAATCCTGCTATGTGGTTATTAAAGGCATAGTGTATATTGTCCTCTAGTGATTTGTGTGGACAGAGGAAGTCAAATTAGCTTTCTCAGCTGGTTCGGTCTGTGTACAGGCTTTTCATGTGGTCACGGACGGTCTATATGCTTCTCTCATTATTCATAGTACAGTGTGTCAAAGTCCTTCGGTAGCTTTAGTTTGGACATTTTTTATCTATTATTATATAAGACCACACTAAACTGTTACCTCTTCTTTGTTTGAAAAAAAAAAACAAGAAAAAACAAACCAAGATATTATAATAAGTAAAATATTCTTCAATGAGGAAAAATTCTTTTCCAGTTATTTCTAACTAACTGTATTTTTGTGGACTGCTGTTAACAAGAGAAGTCATTAACCTAATCACTTTTCTTGCTTTAGTATTTCCGGATTATAAGAAATGAAAAGCAA
Source organism: Cuniculus paca (assembly GCA_004365215.1). Lineage (NCBI taxonomy): Eukaryota > Metazoa > Chordata > Mammalia > Rodentia > Cuniculidae > Cuniculus > Cuniculus paca. The sequence goes on along the minus strand of RJWT010001983.1, from coordinate 41,998 downwards.
GCTTGAAGTAAAAAATAATGTATATTGATGGCTTCTAAATACTACTTCTAGTAGAATATCATTAATTCTCCTAGATCTTGTCAGACCCTCATTAAGAGCAAGATTCTTCTTACCCCCTTGGCTTTTCAGTTTGCTTTTGTTTGTTTTCTTAGGAAAGAATGTATAAATCGACTTGAATACTTCTTTTGAGTGAGGATACTGAGTTTGATTTATTCTCCATTTTTGTTTTGGGTTATGTAACTTTTTTTTTAAAGACAGTAAAACAAAACAATAAAATGAAACAAAACCAAACAATGAGACCTATAATGGCAAAAACAAGACAGAAGAAAATTCCCCAGATTTGCTCTATTGTATACTGTTGTCCTCTAAATAGATGCTTAGACTACCAGCTTTAGGTCTGCAAAGTCAATCAAACAATAAAAGCATTAAGTTCTTTCTTTACTTCAGTTGCTGTCATCTCAGCCCTCATTCTTCCAGTTGCTTGGCAGGGCGGATCTCTCCCTGGGGTGACTCACAGGGGGGGCACTGCTTCCTGGTTGGGTAGCTTTTGAAGAGATGCTGTTCCAGGGGCATGCACTGTGCTGTTACTTTTTTAAAAAAGTATATTTTGAGGCTGTTTATGGTAAAAGACTTATTTGTAATGGACAGTGAACCAGCTCTTCTAGGTAGTTCTGTCAGAAATAAAAGTTTTTCTTTGATTTTAAGAATGACTGACTTTTTAAATGATAGATAATGCTTCCTATAACTGCCATAAAAGTAATCTCAGTGAACATAGGGGCTGTGAAACACACGGTTATTGTCTTACAGGTTTGTAGGTAAGAATTCCAACACGGATCTCACTGGGGGAAAACGGCGTTGGCTGAAGGGACTGTAGGGGCCTGCAGGGGACAAAATGTGTCCCCTTCCTTGCCCTTTCCCAGCTCGCAAGAGGCCAGTCACACTCCTTGGCTTGGGGCCCGCTCACTGGTATCCTCAGAGGCCGCCGCACTGTGTCCAGTCCCTGTCCGCGCAGCCAGGCCTAGTTCTCCTATTTTTAGGACTCCTGTGGCTGGAGTGGCTCCACCCAGCATGGTCTCTCTGCTCAAGGTCTTCAACTCAGTCACCTCTTTTGCTGTACAAAGGACTGCTTCCCAGGTTCCAGGTTTCCAATGTGGATCTCTGGGACAGCGATCCTCGTTCCTCTGCGAGTGATAAAGAGCGTATTAATTAGAGTGTTTAAAACAGTGATGGCAGAAGAAATGTTTAAATCATAATCCATGCAGGTGCTGGGGAGCAGTGTTTCCCTCATTCATGGTTTCACTTTCTGTTAAGTTGCTCGTAGCCAACCACAGTCTAAAAATATTAAATGGAAAATCCCAGAAGCCAAAGCTTCATCCCTTTGCGCTGCATGCCGTTCTGAGGAGTGCGACGAAATCCTGTGCCACCCGCTGTCAGCTGAGGGTGTCAGTCATCCCCTTGTCCAGCAAACCCACGCCTCACGCAGTGCTGCCCACTTGTCACTTAGCTATCCTGCCTTCATGGAGTCCTTATTTTACTTAACAGTGGCTCCAAAGTGCAAGTTTAGCGATGCCAGAGGCACCAGGGCATAGAGTGGGGAAGGCAGAGGGAGGCTGGCGCTGTGTTCCTGAGGAGCACAGCAGGAAAAGCGGGTTTGCTTCTGTCTGCAGGGGGACAGTGTACCAGGCAGTCTCTAAGACTCACTGCGGAAGCTCCACAAGGACAATGAAAGAAGCAGAATACAGGGCTTGGGTGCGGCGCAGCATCGTAAATGAGGGCAGACTATAAATGGGGAGGATGACGCACCATGGGTGAGTGGGTGAAGGATTTTACTTTCTCTTTCGAATTTTTTTTAAAATAGGGAAACATTATCTATTGTGAGTATCCATTACTACCTTTAATTAAATCTTAAGGGAAAGGATATTTTTAACAATGGTGAAAAGTGTGTTAAAAACAAATACTAAAGTTCTAATAAAATTTATATCATGCTATAAAAGGACATAATTAAAGGCAATAGCAAAGTGAAAGTTTCAGTAACTGTTCTCTAATAAAAGCCCTATAAAATGATGTATGAGGTAATTACTCGGGTTAGAATTAAGGGCACATAACAGTGTTTTTAAATGCAAGTATACCCCGCATACAAAACACACCACAATCGAATTACAGTCAATCCAAATGGTGGGCAAATGTTATAAAAATCACCCTTAAGATACAGCTTTGTTAAATATGTATACTATGATATTTATGCAAACCTGAAATGGTACTTCCAAGTCATTATCTCTGTGTGAGCCAGACACGTGAATGATCTAATGCTCCTACTGGAATAAGAGATGTAAGTAAATTGAGTATATTTGGGTTTTGACCAATTATTTATAAGGGAAATCTCTTACTTTCAGAAACTAAAAGAAAATAACACCTACTTTACCCAGAAACATTTCATTGGCAGTTGGGTGTTCATTCATTCACTATAGCTGCAGAACTTGGCTGAAAATCTTTAAACAACTGCAGGAAGGAGCAGACCTAGCTCTTGTGTCCTGTTCAGTGCTATTAAAACAAATTCCTGTAATAAGAGGGGCCTAGAGTACTAGGCCATCGTGTATTCTACACTCACAGTGCTGCCTACCTTTTCTCAGCATTTTTTTTAAACAAATTAATCAAAATAGTGCATCTCCAGAATTGATTTTTTATTAGTTGGCATAAACTAGATGTCTCCAACCATTCTGTGTATATACAACAATACCATAGACCAGGTAATTTTTAAAGGACAGAAATGAATTTTCTTAGGGCTCTGGAGGCTCAGAAGTCCACGACCAAGGGCTGGCTCTGGTGAGGGCCCTCCCACTGCTTCATGGCATGGCGGAGCCAGAAGAGCAGGAGGCTGCAGAGAGGGCAGCCGCTCCCAGGAGGCCTTTGTGTACTGGTGTTGATCTATCAGTGAGGGTGGGACTCTCTGACAAAGATGCTTCCCACTAGGCCTCGCCTCCCAACACCACTGCACTGGGGTTTATGCCTGGGGGACACGTTTGAGCCTTAGCACTGTGGTGCAGTAGTGGCTCATCTCCATACCGGGTGTGTCCTCTGCTCACAGCCCATTGCTTGGACCTGGTTGTGTGGCCCCGCCCACCAGAATGGGGGGCTGGGAAATAGAAGCATCCGTGCATCCCGAAGAGCAAATTGAATAATGCTGAGTAACGGTAACATTTGCTGACACTCGTAGTCTTTGAGAAGGTTCCTTTGTTTCTCCTCGAGTTGGTGAGAGTCTGGTCTCTAAACCTCAGGGCCACCCATAGGACTTGGGCTCCAGTCTGGGGAAAAGGCCCGCTGTATCTGCAGAAGCCTGATACAGCCTTGCCTGAGTTCCTCAGAAATCGAGCTCTGATTCCCTGTGGTTCTGGCACCCAGTCCTCCAGGCTTCCATGCCATTACGGTGGAGTCTAGGTGTCCCCCAAAGCCTCATGTGGGGCTTTTCAGAGGTGGCTGGGTCTAGAGTGTGTGCTGGGACTGATTCATGGTGCAGTGCTAGGCCCAAGGCACTAGGGTTAGGGTGTGAGTGCTGCCCGCCCTGAGTGGCTGGGATCAGATGAAAGGGGCAGAAGGTCCCTTGGAGTTTTGCTGTCTTCGGCTTACCATGAACCGGTTCTCCTCTGCGATGCCCCTCTGCCAAGTCATCTTGCGTTGGACCCAGCTGATTATGGGCTGAAACCGCTACAAACTGGGCTCACAGCAGACAGGATGCCTTCTTGCTCTGGCAGACCTCCAAAGTGTCCTGCTGTCACATGTAGCATCCCGACAGGAGCCTGGACACGTGCCCCTGGCCTCAGGACACTTCTCGACCTCTGGCAGGAGCCAGGCGCAGGGCTGTAGCTGGTGCAGAGTTAGCAGTTCAAGCCTGTGGTGATCCTGGTGGCATCAGCATTGCTGCGCCACCCTTACGGTGGGGGTTTTGAAAGCCAGGCTAGTCTGTCTCTCCCTGCGTGAACCCCAAAACCCCTCCTGAGGTGAGGGTGGAGACTCAGAGTTGAGGGGTCCCACTGCGGTTGCCCTTTCTGAGCTCTGCCTTCGGGGAGCTCTCCCAAAGGTGCTTTAACCCAAACCTCCCGCAGACCGGGCTGCTCAAGGTCCACGTCCGCCCTCTGTGAAGAGTGCTGTCCCCTTAGTAAACCACGCTTTCCTACGGTCGCGTCAGGTTGGTCTGGGAGACCCGGAGACTCTCACCCCGGCGGGAATGCAGGAGGCAAGGTTGGGCTGCTTCAGAGCCAAAGATCCTTCCGGCGTGAAACGAGGAACTCAGAAAAGGAAAATAAAGTGAAGCAGAGGTTTAATTATAATATTGCAAAAGCGGGCACTAACAGCCCGCGAGCCGAGCTGCTCAGCGCGGTCGGTCCCGTGCGTATTTAGATGGGCGAGTTGGCCCCTGAAATAACTGTGTGACAGATTGGTATACTCTAGGCCAATTGGGGTCTTAGCCTTTGTTTCTGGGGTGAGCTAAGGTTCAAAGGGTCTAGGGTACACTGCAAATGTGTGTGGGGTCTCGCACCCAGGTCATGCCCTCTGCAGCGTACACCTCCGCTGTCCCCGCACTGCCCCTGCTTGTCCCGCTCTGCCCTTCAGGGTCTGGAATGTGGGGTACAGCGAGGCTGGATAATGGGCGCCCTCGTGTAGTCAGGTAGCAGTGCTAGAGCCGGAGACTGAAATAGTTACTTTTCTTTCATTGCTGAGACAAAATACCCAGTCTGATCAGTGCACACTGTACGTGCACCGAAATCTCACAGTCAACCTCATAAATAAGTAACCTTACAACATGTTCATAAACACTTAAAATTCAGAGATGGGGGGCTGGGATTTAGCTCAGCAGGCGTAAGTGCCTGCCTGGCAAGTGCAAGATTGTGAGTTCGATCTCTGGTACCAAAATAAATAAATAAATAAATAAAATTGAGAGATGAGAATGTTGCTATGATTTGATCTTTACACACTGTATACATGTACCAAATTATCACACTGTACCCCATAAATACAATTAAGATAATTAGCATTTAGCCGGGCCTGTAATTCCAGCACTTGGGAGGCTGAGGCAGGAGGATCATTGTGAGTTCAAGACCAGCCTGGGCTACACAGTGAAACTCTGTCTTAAAAAGACAATAAATAAATAAATAGATAGATAAATAAATAAAATATTAGTAAATAAAACCCGGCAACATGTAAAAAGCATAAGACACCCAGATCCACATGGGTTTTGTTTTGTTTTATTTTTGGTGTTTTTTTTTTAGACGGCTGAATTGTGTCAACACTAAAATCAAAATCACCCTCGCGGTTTCCCTTGCACCAACCCATTTCCTCCACGGTACTTACTACTGCGTGACGTGTCAGATTCCTGCTGTTTGCGCATGGAGGTCAGCAAGCTGCTCAGAAACCGCTCGCCTCTCAGGATGGGCAGCAGGACTGTGGGGCAGGGCCGTGCTGTAAGTGAGTCTCACTTGGGCACAGTGACTGCCCCTCTGAGTCATCTTGAGTCTTCAGTGTGACTTCATGCCCCAAGACCTCTGGTTCTCATATGTCCTGCACCCCGTCCCCTGGGCTCCTGACCTGTGACTTGCTTCTAGCCAGGAGAAAGTGGTAAAGCCCGGGGGATGTTGTCCCCATGTCTCCATCAGCCTGTGTGAGACCCACCTAGGTACTCACCATGGCTCTTTGCTGCTGGCCTCAAGCGAGTGGGCATTTCGAGGAGACCAGGGACAAGACACTGTCGGGAGCTAACAGTAGCTCCCAGCCGGACACTGAAGCCTTTCCTACAGCCTCTGGAAGTGACCTCGCCAAAGCCAGGACACCTTTCGAGCTCACAGCCCCAGCCCGCTCCCGGGTGGCAACCTGATGACACCCGAGTGATGGACCCAGCAGAGCCAAGGGTCACTTTAGAGAGCTAGAAAGGTCCCGGTTTGCCTGGAGGAGCACAGCTCCGCCAGGAAAGAGAAATTGTTCTGTTCACTTCTCAGTCTCCTGAGTCAACCATTGCTTTGCACACAGTAGACCCCTGATAGATGTTTATTTGAAGAGTAAATAAATGGGAAAGAACTTTGCTTTCCTTAAGAGAGAGAATTGTGTTTGAAGAATTGTTTAAGTATAATACATAATTTACAAATATATATATATTATATATTATAAATGTTGTAAATTACAAGTATATATTACATATTATATGTATGCTGCATATTACTGTACATATTTACACTACATCAGAGTTACATATAATATGCGTAAGTAAAATAGGTACTGGGAAGTTTGCAGCAATTACAAATCCGTCGTATAGGGGCTGCGGTGTTTGCCTAATGGTATGAAAAGTCCTGGGTTAGAGCCCTAGTGTCTTAGTTACTTTTCTTTAATTGCTGAGACAAAATACCCAATGCCCACAGTTAAGGGAGGAACAGTTTATTTAGCTCACAGTTTGTGGAAGTTTCTGCTGTAATCAGCTGGCTCCAAGGCAGGGTGGTGTATCTGAGGGGCAACCATTGGTGGTGGGGGAAGACAGCAAAAGCAACAAGAGTATAAAGGGAGGGAATGAGCCTCTTCTCCTCCCTTATATTTGAGCAGGATACCCAACCTCAGACGGGCGTAGCACTCACAATGTCTCCGTGCCTGCCTCTTGCACAGGCTCAGGATGTTTACAAAGCAAGGACCCTGAGCCCCTGCTGGCTCACTTAAACTCCTAAACTCCTCAAGCTGACACAGTGAATCATTCATTACAGTCAACATCCCCAGTGCCACAAAAAATAAAATAAATTTAGGAATCTGTCTTACAATTGTTACTGAATTCTCAGTTGCATCACATCCAAGAAGGTATGATGTGATGATCCATGTAGGACTAAATTTATGCTAAAGCAAAAACCAGGATAATATAAAATGAGTGTTTCTCAACTCACGTAAATGTTAAACAAAATTCCCTTACTATATTATGAGAAATTGGCTATTGTTATTTTCACCAAACTTGTGGAGTAGGTCTGGAAAAGCTTGACTCTATACTATATGTGAGATCAGTCAGGGGAGTCTGGGGTTAGGCTTAGGGTTAGTCATCTGTGTACCCAATGAGAGTGATGATTGTCTCAGTCAGCTTTCTGTTGTTGTAACAAACACTTGGGATAAATCAATTCATAAAGAGAAAAGGCTTATTTTGTCTCACATTTCTGGGGGTTTCAGTCTGCAATAGGGTGGATCTGTTGGTTTTAGACCTCAGGTAGTGGTGGGGGAGCTGCATGTCATGGGGGGAGGGTATGGAATAGCAAAATCATTCATCTGATGGCCAGGATGAGAACCAGAAAGAGGAAGAAGAAGAGGAAGGGGAAAAGGAGAGTGGAGGAGCTGGTGGTGGCCTACTCACCTCTTCAAGGGCATGCCTCAGTGGGTCGAAGACCTCCCCCCAGACCACCTCTCTAAAGTGGCAAACTGGGGATTAAGACTTTAATGTATGAATCTCTGGGGGGACAGTCTAGCTCCAAGCTATAGCAACAAGGAAAGGTCCTGGTTTGCAGTAGAGCTGTGTGCCACATCGACAGCTTCATAAACACACTGTAAGGATTTATTACATAAAGACAGCTAAGATGCCCCAGAGCAATGGAAGACATTAAGGGGCAGCTGAATTCAAATATGTTGACGTTTTGTTGCAAATGTTACGCTGCAGAGTGGCTTCCCTCTGTCACTGTCTTGGTTACTTTCCTTGCTGAGACAAACACCTGACACCCAAAATTAGGGAAGAAAAGATTTATTTAGCTTTCAGTTTTTGTTGGTTTCAGTCCATAATCAGCTGTCTCCAAGGCCGAGTGGCATGGCTCTGGGGCAACACTTCAAGGCAGTAGCAGAGCAAAATAGAAAACGCAAGCCTCCTCTCCTCCCTTATATTGTACACAGGCCACCCCCCCACCCCCGCAAAACCTTCAGGGTGGGTGTAACACTCACAAAATGTCCTTACCCTCCTTTGCACAGGATGAGGATGTTTACAAAGAGCCCTGGCTCCCTGCTGAGTCTCTCAGTTAAACTTCTAAACTTCTCAAGTTGACACAATGTATCACCCATAACAGGCACCATCACACTGCGGTTCCTTTCAGGCCACTTTGGTAGCAGGCACAATTATGGTCTCCCAAAGTGGTCCACATCCTAAGCCTTGGAACCTGTAACTATGTTAGGGTGCTTGGTGTCTTAGTCCATCTGTGCTGCTATAAAGAAAATGCACAGAATGGGACATCTACAAACAAGAGAAATGTGTGTCTCATAGTTCTAGAGTCTGCAAAGTCCAAGGTCGAGGTGTCAGCAGCTGTGGGGTTTGGCGAGGGCGGCTGTCTGCTTCTAGGACGGGGCCTTGTGTTCTGCAGAGGGCACGAACACTGTATCCTTGCATATCCAAGGAGTAGAGGAGAAGAACCCTTGTCATCAAGGCCTCCCCCCCACCTTTTTTGGAGGCAGGGTCTTGCTGTGTAGTTCAGCCAGGCCTTGGCCTTGAACTCACTGTGTAGCCCCATCTGGCCTCAAACTCATGGCAATCCTCCTGCCTCAGCCTCCCAAATGCTGGGATTACAGGTGCCACCACACCTGGCTCCCTCAGGCCCTTTTATATGGGCCCTAATCCCATCCATGGGGACCCTGCCACTATGATGTAATCACTTCGGAAGGCCCCGCCTCTTAATCATATCACATTGGTGATTAAGTGTCAACAGGAACTTCGGAGGACACATTTAGACCCTAGCTGGTGGAAAAGCGGGGTGGAGGGTGTGGTCGGGACTGAGGGTGTCAGGCAGCTGACTCTGAGTGAGGCGAGTCCTGTGGATTATCTAGAAGGCCCGACGCTTGGCAGGGATGACACTCAGACAGGACTTAAGTTGTTACTCAAACCCTTGCAGCAGGCACGGTAGACACCTAGTGGAGCCCACAGCAGGAACGTGGGCTCCTGAGTCAGGTGTCTGAACTTCAGCGCCTGCCTGTGCCTCTTAAGGCCTCTCTCGTCTCATCGTGACTGGGCCCCCCTCGCTCTGAGACCCGGCCTCCCGGGAGGGTGCTGCTCATGTGACCCCCTGGCCGTTCCTGGCTCACCTGACCTCCTCCCCACCGGACTGTGACCCTGCCTGCCCCTCTGGTTCTTGTCCCCAGCAGCCAGCACCGTGCCTGACACAAGCGTGTGATAAATAACCCTAACGACGGAAGCCAGGGCCGGCAGGAGCCCCTCGCCACCCTCGTCTGCCGCACATCCTTGCGAGCCAGGCTGCTGGGGGCAGTGGGGTCAGCAGTGGCACAGAACGCGCACGTGGCAGCTTGAGCACTGTGGGAGGCTCAGCTCACCTACGGCTGGCTGTCGCTTTCACTTCCTAAAATTGACGCTTCTGCGAAATGCATTACGCAAGACAGAAATGTTCATGGCGCCATCCTCCCTCCGACGGCCTGGAAAGACAGGGTGAGCGCTCGCCAGGTCCTGACGCAGTGCCTTGGCTCGGTTAAGCAATTTCCCGAGGTCCCACAGAGCAAGTCTTTCACGCGCCTCTGTGCCAGGGCCAGCTCTCGGCAGAGCCGTCCCGGGTTCTTGGAAACGAGAGCGGTAGCTCCGTGCTTCCGAGCCGCGCGGGGGCTCTGTCCTCCGGGCGGGAAGTGCCGCGGCCCCGTCAGGCCTGCAGACACTCCCCCAGAGCGGCTCATTCGCGCTCTCTCCAGGCCCTTTCTTGGTCTCTTCCACTTCTCTGCGCTCTATTTCTGGGTCTGAGGGGATTCCCGCCCCCTCCCCGTTCTTCCCCAATACTTACCCCGTGCGTGCCCACGGAGCCTGTGTGAGGCAACGTCTTTCACTTTAGCTACGCCGTCGATTCCTTCATTTCCCGAGGAAAATTCTCGTCTGGTTGGTGAAAACAGTACGACTGACCCCATTCATATTAAAGTGCGAATTCATGAAGCCCAATGCTATTCATACATTCATTCATTTTTTCGGTACTGAAGATAGAACCCAGGGCCTTTGCATGAACTGCATACTTGGCCTTTTACTTCTATTTATTTATTTTTGAGACAGAGTCTATGTTGCTAAGTGGCCCAGGCTGGGCTCCAACTTGGCAATTGTCCTACCTTAGCCTTCTGAGTGTCGGGGTCATAGTCACGTGTCACCATGTCTGGCTGGCTGGCTTTCTTTCTTTCTTTCTTTCTTTCTTTCTTTCTTTCTTTCTTTTCTGAACATATGACCTCATGCTTGCCAGGCAGGCACTTGTGCCACTAACCTAAATCCCTGGCCCCGATATCTATCTATCTTTCTTTCTTTCTTTCTTTCTTTCTTTCTTTCTTTCTTTCTTTCTTCTTTCTTCTTTCTTTCCTTCTTTCTTTCTTTCTTTCTTTCTTTCTTTCTTTCTTTCTTTCTTTCTTTCTTTCTTTCTTTTGTAGCAGGGATCAAGCGCATGACCTCAAACTTGCCAGGCAGCCACTTGTGCCGCTGAGCTACATCCCCAGCCCTGCATTTTTTCCCTTTTAGACCGGTGGGGCTTATTAATCCTACCAATCACTTTCTGTGGTACAATTTCCATAAAGAAATTTTGACCAGTTTGTCCTTTCTGAGTCCCTCAAGGAATACCTCTTTCTTTTTCTTTCTTTTCTACTTTTTTTCTTTTCTTTTTTGTGTGCCAGGGATTGAAGAATATACCTCTTTCTTTTTTGCAGCACCAGAGATCGAACTCACAACCTTGCACTTGCCAGGCAGGCGCTTAGGCCATTGAGCTAAATCCCTGGCCCAAGAATATTTCTTTCTTAACAGTGTCTGTCTAGTCAGCATCATGAGCTCGCACACGGCCTCCCTCAGGGATTACACCCTCAGTGGGCTGCTAGAGACAGGTACGAGACCTAATTTTCTGAGAAGCAGTTGTTATCTTGTAAGTTTCCTGGAAATCAGATTATAATCTTAGAAAGAAAGGAAAAGGTGGAGGAAAAAAATCAATCCAGGTAGCTACAGCCATTCACGTTAATTTTCTCTTAGAAATTTTATCCTTTGCCAACACAGTTTTGAAGCATTACAATTTCATGTGTCTAAAATTCCTCACTCAACTGACTTGTATTTCCCCTTTCTCATCTCATTTCACCCATAATTACATACTTTTCACAACCTATTATTGTTGCTACTATTGGATTCATATTCCTAATACTCATAGGCAAATTGTCTTCCCACTCGATTTTCTATAAAATGAACTCAGGCGTTCGCTCAGTGCTCCTCGTAAACTGATGCCTCTCTAGCACTTGCAAATGCCAGGCACAGTTTGTGCTTCACACACCCTTATCCGCCTTGCACAGGACCCCATGAAGTTCATTCTTCAGAGATGCTAACTCGGTCAAGTTCATACAGTCGGTAAGATGGCCCCGAGCCTCCATTCATAGTTATTCATTCTGTTTTAACCTTTGTGTTGTTAGAAATGTTTTGAAATCACTTCAGAGTGATTCTCTATCAAAACAAGAGTTAGGGGGTCACAGCCTTCAGAGTCAAATCTGGGCAGTTACAGACTGCCGTGGTGAGGAGTCAGGGCCCATTGCACTCATGGCCTGCCGAAGGCTGGTGTGGGGGTGCTCTGCTCTTCCCCGGGCACCTGGCGTTGTGATTTGGAGCTAGAACGTCCCTCAAAGGTGTGGCCCTGAATGAGGCCGTAATCAGAGGTGGGAGTTCAGGGAGTTAATGGACCACGAAGGCTCTGGCTCCTGAGTGGATTAATCCGTTGATGACTTCATAGCTTAATAGGCAGCAGAAAGGCGGCATAAAGCTTAGGAGGCAGGGCCTACTTGGAGGACGTACGTTGTTGTGGGGGGCCCTTGAAGCTGCTTTATTTTTCCTCTCTCATTTGCTTCCCAGTCGCCATGATGGAAGCAGATTTGCTCCACCATGTGCTCCCTGCCATGGTGTTCTGCCTCGCCACAGGCCCAGAAGGAATGACACCGAGTGGTCGTGGGGGGCAACCATGAGCAAAAATAAATCGTTCCCTTTTAAGCTGACTTTCTCAGGTACTTTGTCAAGAGAATGGGAGGCTGACTTACACACCTGGCAACACTATCACTTATCTCAACAGTTTCTGTGGGTTTTAATCTATTTAAAGCATAGGTTACTGAGTCAGCAAATGGAAGTTCGACTGTAAACAGAGCAAATGACTGTCTGATATACCTTTCTCCCAGAAAAATGCCTCTGATTTTCATCCTAATCCATCAACAATTTGGTTAGACTCGTTGAACTCTTTGCAAAACAGAGATGAACTGAATTCCATAGTTTGAATCCTAAGGCGTTTCTTGAAAATAACAGGTACCTCTGAGCATTTGTCAAGTTCTGGGTTCTATACTCTGGATAAAAATTATTTCCATTTAACAGAGTTGAAATCAAGCCTTGTGAAAGGCCTAGTAATAAAGCTTCCATGTGGAAGAGGTCAGATTTGAACCCACATCTGTCTAACCGAAGCACTTGCCCCAGCCATGTGGCTCCCATACTGCTGTGGAGGCTGGACCTGCCTGGGTTGTGCTGGGTCCTGGAAATTGCTCCGCACACCTTGGCCCATGGTGCATAACTGAGGCCACTCTGAGTCAACCTGGAGGCTGATTTATGGCAGTGGCGCATCACAAGTCCTTTAGAGCTACCATAGGGCATTTTAAAGATCCTGCATTTTACTATGTATGGAAGAAATAAAGGAAAAGCTGCAACGAAGTTTTCTCACTGTGTTATAGGCCAAGAACAAGGATAACGATGATGACAGCTTACAACGATTGAGCTCCTCTAGGTGCCCAGCATCCTGTTGAGCATATTCTATGCATAACCTGATTTCAACAGGAAGCAAAGTCAACTGGCACTGGAGTGGTGTCCTATACTCGAGCCATTGTTCCAGCATCATTTGATTTCCTTCTTAAACTTAATAAATGGCATCATTTCTGGCAAGGTTTATTTTTGCTTCAGAACCTCATATGGGGAAGTCATATGTTAGTTATGCAATGTTTTTGGCAACATTTATATACAGAAAACTCATCACAAAGTGGGAATATACTATAAAAATGTAGCCCATTTTTATGATTTCAGTGTTTGTTCAGCTGAATCGAATAACAAATTATGAAGCATGACAAGTCAATCTATGGAGACCTAGTGAGCTGCATGAGTGGCCTCTGGTATCAGACAGATGGAGGTGCCAGCCCCACCTATGTTATTTAGCAAGTTCCTGAATTCTCCTGAGTGTCCTTGACTAATGCACACGTAGTACCTGCCTTGTGTATTTGTTATAGGATTAAAAAGCACGTGAGCAATCAGTAAAGATCCTAGCTAAAGACAGGGTCTCAGTAGGAGTAATTACTTCCTGCTCCCTTTTCCCCATTTGGGATAAGATTTGCAAAACTCTACATTGGTCATTAATTTCTACTTCCTTCCTCCAAGAAGCCTTTGTAACTGGTTCAGGGAAGGAGTATGGAAAGATTTAGAGATGCAGGCTAGAAAGGTCCTGGAATGGTGTAAGCTGAACTTGATGGGAGATTCCGGTTAGCACTCAGAATGTATGCTCACAGAAATGCAGATGATAAAGACCAGGCTCAGGAGGATTCAGTTGGGAAGAAGCACCCCATTGGCAGTTGGCCTTGAGGCCATATGTGTTATGCTTTGGCAGGAAGTTTGTCTGAATTTTGCTTATGTCTTAAGGCTTTGTGGGAGGTTGATATTAAGGGCCATGGACCAAATTATCTGGCAGAGGAAATTTCAAGGCAGCACAATGTTCAGCCTGTAGCATAGGTGTGATTTGATGCTTTTAGCCAGGTTTATACTGAAAATCAGAGCAAAAAGCCCATTTGAATGGAAATTCAGAAGACCATCAATACCTACTTTGAAAATCTTTACTCTTATAGAATGGAAAATACAGAAGAAATGGACAGATTCCTAGATATGTTTGAATTGCCAAAGCTGAGAAGAGAAAGTAGGTAGAAATCTTGAAGACATAGGTGTAGGCAGAGACTTCATGAACAAAACCCAAACTACATGAGAAATACTTCAAAGAATCAACAACTAGGATCATATCTTATGAAAAAGCTTTTGCACATCAAAGGAAATCATCAACGGAGTGAAAAGACAACACACAGGGTAGTAAAAAATTTTACCCAACTGTCTCTCAGACAAAGGACTTATATATAGAACATACAAAGAATGGAAAAAAGTCAGACCACTCAAATTCAAAGACCCAATCCAAAAATGGGCATCTGAGATGAATACACACTTCTCAGATGAAGAATGTATTAGCAAATAAATATATGAAAAAATGTTCAACATCATTGATCATTCAAAAGATGCAAATTAAAATAACACTGAGATTCCATCTCACCCCAGAAATAATGGCTATCATTAAGAAGTCAACCAATAACAAATGCTGGAGAGGCTGTGGGGAAAAAGGAACCCTTCTCCACTGTTGGTGGGAATGCAGACTGGTACAATCACTGTGGAAATCAGTGTGGTAATTCCTCAAAAAACTAGGACTAGAGGTCCCATTTGACCCAGCTATTCTCCTTCTGGGCATTTCCCCAGAAGAATTAAAAATATCATACCACAGTGATATATATACACCCACGTTTGTAGCAGCACAATTTGTAATAGTAATTAATCTTGGAAACAAGCCAAATGCCCATCGACCAAGGGATGAATAAAAAAGATGTGGTATTTTTATACAATGGAGTGTCACTGAGTCATAAAGGAAGATAAATCTGAGACTTACAGGTAAATGGATGCAACTTGAGACTATATTCGTAAGTGAAATAAATCAGACTTACATGTGTCAGCATTGTATTGTCTGTCTGATATAAGAAGCTGAAAGAGTAGATAAGATCCAAAATGTACAATTGATATTGGGAAATGAGGTGAAACTGTTCAAAAGGAAAAAGAAACTGGGATGGGAGAAAGGAGAAAAGAAGGAAGAAAAGAGGAAAAAAATATATATGTACACACAAGATAGTTAAGATAGTTATACTACTAATTTCTATTAGTTCATTGAAAAGAAATGTTTGTGATTACACTGTTTGATCAATTTTTCATGCCTAGATCATATAATCTGAGCAATTACTTGTAGTTAACAATATGTAATGTATCAATCATTGTTACTCTCCTACTACCTTGTTTTGAAATTTTGTATCATTGTTTTTATTGTTTTTTTCTCTTTAAAATAAAAAAATTTTTTAAACATGAAGTGTGGGATGGGGGCAAATCTTACCTGGTCCAAACTGTGGAGACAAAGGTCATAAAGGGAAAGGAGCTGAGAAGGGGCACGTGGATGAGAATGAGCCAAAGGTGGAAGAAGCAAGGAAGAAGCCCAGGAGCAATGAAGTTTCTGGCATCAACAGTGAGTGATAATGTCACATCAGTGGCACTCAGGAATGAGTCCAATGAGCTGATAAAAGTGACATTTAACCTAAAAAAAAAAAAAGCCTATTTGAAAGTTTTCAGTTTTGCCAGAAAAAAAAATTGCTAACAAAGTGGGAGCAAAGGAAAGCATGGTTGTTGAAAAGATTGGCATTTTTTAAAAGCCAATTATTTCACATCACGACAATAAGAAAAATGGCTTGAAGGCATCTCAGCAACCAGCAAAACCCCACTCTTTGCAGACTTCAGGGAGCAAGAGGAAAGACTTTGAAACAAAAGCACCAGAGTACCTTGCTCCAGAAGGTGTACTTAGAGAAATGGTTGCCCAGGATTCAAAATTCATTTGAGAGTTCTCAGCCATCCAGGCATGTGGATACTTTGCAACCATGGTCCAAAGGGGTCCAGCTGCTTCTCAAATGGGCAGCAGACATGAGCATCACTCACATGGTCCTGGTTTTACAGGCATGCAGAATGCAAGAGTTATGGGGTTAGGGAAGCTTTTTCCAGATTTCGGAAGAAGCTTTTAGAGGCCCGGCAATGCACCTGCAAGAGGGAAGCTCACAAAGCTGTTAGAGTGAAGCCAGAAGTGCAGTGGGGACCACAGAAAGCTGGAAATGTCAAGAATGCGACATGTCTGAGGAAAGCCACAGACAGCGCACAAAGCCGGCACAAGGGAGAGGCATGAGATCTGCACCCAGCAGGGCTGCAGGCGCAGGGCTGCTCAACCCCTGCGAAGGTCACATCTCACCACAATTTTCCCTGAGTGCTGGACATGGGCCTAGAGGATTTACGTGTGCAAGATTTCAGTCTGGCTTTGGTTCCATTCCTTTCTACTCCCTCTTCTCTTTTGAAAAGGAAATGTTTATCCTGTGCCATTGTATATACACAGGGTTCAACTTTTAATTTTTTTAGAGATTTACCATAAGCATTTGTCTTGTGTCTCGGAAAAGAATTTAGACTTGCACTTTTCAGCAGTACTGGAACTGTTAAAACCTGGTGACTCTTAAAAATGACTAATGCACTTTGCATAAAGAGATACACATGAATCATTTGGGGGCCAGAAGTGGATTGTTATGGTTTAAATCTAGAACATCCCCCAAAGCCCTGAGATTCAAAGATGGAGCCTCTGGAAGGTCACTGGATCATGAAGGCACTCTGCTCGTCAGTGGATTAATACAAAGATGAGTTAAGAGCTAAGTGTGTGTATCAGTCAGTGCTTACCAGAGAAACAGATTTAAAGCAAGATATACAAATACATGAGAATTTACAAGACTGGTTTACAACAGCGACCTGCAGAGTCAGGTGTGGAAAGGTACAAAAGGGCTGCCTGTGCGCTGGGGATCCAAAGGGTCCAGTCAAAGCCCTGGAGCTCACTGCAGTGTCCCGTGCAAGGCGTATCAGGAGGCGAAGAGTCCGAGCAGGAAGGCTGAAGGGTCTGTGCTGGAGGCTGAAAGGTCCGTGCTGGAATCCAGGAGGTGACGTCCAAGGTGAAGCCTGGAGCTCTCTGAAGAAACAGAAGGGAGCTTCCCTCTTCGTTTTCCTTTTATTCCATGCATACTGGTTGGCATCACACCCAGGGTGGGTCTTCTGTTTTCCGTAAACCCCTTCAGCCACACCCAGAACTGTGCTGATCAATTTAGTTTGACTCTTCTTGCTCAAGGTGACACAGTTAGCTATCACAGTGTGGCATTAGGAGATGGCACCTGGTTGGAGGCGGGCCACTAGGGGCGTGACCTAGAAAGGTGCCTGTCTCCTTCCTGGTTCCTGCCTTCTTCCTCTGCTTGCTGGAGGCCTGGGTGTGATCAGCTCTCTGGCTTCTGCACTGTGCTGTTTCTGCCTTGGAGCCACCGCGGACTGACAATGTGAGCCAACGTAAGCCTTTCTGTTTCTAAATTGTGAGTGTGAAACACTGTCAGGGACTGGGCTATGTAAGGGCTACGCTGCTGACCAAGGGGCTGGGGATGTCGCTCAGCAGCACGGCTTCTGTCTGGCAAGTGTGAGGTCCTGGGTTCAATTCCCGGTACCAAAAAAAAAAAAAAATTGCTGAGCATGAAGGGATCTCTGGCAGCGTTGGAAAAGCTCATATTCTCTGTCTCTAAAGACAAGACAAGCTGCGGCTGTGGGCTGCTAACACTCCCTGTTCCAGAGCAGTAACCTGCCGACCTGAGAGCTCAAACAGCTCGAATTAGCAAAACTTACTGCCCTTGTTCTAACTTTCATCAGCTTTTGCCTCATGCGGGCCCTGCACTTCTCCATAGGTCCCCTGCTTTGAAAACCAGTAAATACGGGTGATCCAGAAAAGTCTTTGCCTGATCTCTTAGAGAATTCTGACCTTCCGGGATTCCCCAAAATCATACTACTTCTGTCTTTTAAGCCTTTGCCGTAATTCATTTTAGGAGACTGGGATCCCAGGCCAAGTCCCTGGTGGGGTATTTTGTCCCAACAATGAGAAGGCGACTAAGGCACTGCGTATCTGAGAAGCTGAAATACGACTGTGACAGTCACATGGATGGTGAGGAGGGAATGTGCAGAAGCAAAGTCAGCAGAGGCCACACCACCGACCTTGGAGGGCCTTGCAGGCATGCAAATAAGTATTTGAATCCTAATCCTCTAAAAAAAAATCGGGTGCCATTGCAGAGTTTTACATGTGGGGTCAGGTAAAAGCATCAGATTTTCATTACAAAAAGATCATTCTAGAATTCTACAGTCCATTAATGGCAGTTACTAGCTATGCGTAGCTGTTGAACCCTTGAACTACTGATGGCTTTGGTGATCTGTGCTGTGCACATGAAATTCACACTACACTTCAAAGACTTCGTGTGAGCAAAATGTAAAATTTCTCACAGATCTAAAAATCTTAATTGCATTTCAATAGGACAATACTTGAGGTTAAATGAAATGTATTTTAAATCAGCTTTATTTGTTTCTTAACCTTTAAGAAGGTAGCTACTAGAATATCTAAAATTACATACGCAGTGCCCTTTCTATTGTATTGAGCTGGAACTGCTCTAGATGCAGTGTAGAGAAGGGATACGGAGAGGGCTAAGCAAAGGGACCAATTAGGAGGCTGTGTTTGTATTCTAGGCAGGAGGTGAAGGTAGTTTGAACTAGGCTGATTCTGGGAATAAAAATTTAAATAGATTCAAGGTAAAATCAGGAGAATTATGAACCACAGCAAATGCCTCTAGATGGCTGGTGGTGCCACACGTCAAAATCAAGAGAGCCGGAGGAGAAGCGGGGTTGGCAAAAAGTGTCACAAGCTCAGGTGGAGACTTGCTGGAAGAATTTGGCACCAGATACCCTAGTGGACAAATATATCAGGCAGGCAGTTGGTCATCAAGATGTGGCACTCACATGAGCTATCTGGGCAGGAGACTTAAATTTAGAAGTTACAGGCGTATAGGTGGATGAAGATGAAATTCAAGAAGGGAGCAGTCAGTAAGAAGTGGTGTAGGGCCTTGACTGGGGAAATGAGAAAGAAACTTGAAAAGGGAAGTTGAAAAAGAAAACAAAATGCGTGGGGTCGTGGAAGTGGGGTTGGCAGTGACATCCGCTCTGCCAGGCCAAGCAGCCCAGGGACCGGAAACCCTGGACTGCGGTGGTCGTGGGTGCCTAGGCCAGTACCATGGGACGGAGTGACGGGGTGAGTGGCAGATGGAGCCCCAGGAAGCTCAGACGAGCAGACAGGAGACAGACACAGGAAATGCAGGGGATTCTTCAGAGAGTTGGGCTACGGAAAGAGCAACAGGAAAGCTTAGGAGATAAGTTCTTAAAAAAGAAATGCGAAAGAGACCTGACTATGTGTGATTACGGGTAGGAGGATCCAGCTGAGGGTGGGTGCTGGAAAACAGGAGCGGGAGAAGGGGTGCCAAGCAGGGGGCCAGTCCCGAGGGTGCAGGTCATCTCGGAAGTGAGGTTCCCTTTTCTCCTGGAAGAACGGTGTATATGTGGGGTGGCTCAGGGGTGGGGACCCCAGAGGATTTCTTTAGATATCTTTCCAGGGAGGGCATGAGGAGGGGCGCAGGCTGCCGTGAGCTGTGGGGGACCTCATCCTGGTAGAGGAGAAACAGGGTCACAAGGGGAAGAGAGCTGCGACTCCGGAATTTCCATTTGGTAGAGCTTTGGAAGAGGCGATTTGACTTGCAGACAGGAGGGCTCGAAATGTTTCGCATAGCATTGTACACGAATTATATTTAGAAAAGGACTGATTATCAGAGTAGAGAAGACCTATGGATATTGGGATGAGATAATGGCCTCTCTTCCAACCCATTGTTGGGCAGCTCTGCTGGCAAGATTGTGTCTGGTTTGGCAAGGAGATTTGGAAGCCCAGGAATGCTTCTGGAAGGGGTAAGAAAGGCTGTGCATGCTGTCATGTGTCTACAGTATCAGCATTATATGGGAGGCTGATGCAGGAGGACCACAAGTTTGAGCTGCGCCCGGGCAACTTAGACCCTGTCTCTAAACTTTTTAACAAGGGCTGGGATGTAGCTCGGTATGAAGTCCCTGGGTTTGATCTTCAGTTCCACGCACAAAAAAAGGGCTTGATACTACCAAGCTTCTCTGGGTAGCTCTCCCCCGGAACCCCTGAATGGCTGGCATTGTATTCGGATCCTCTCCTCCTAACCTCTTGCTGTTGGGAGATGCATTTGACCTTAGGACCTGCATTGTGCTTTAGCACAAGTCGTCTCTCAGTAATTGGAGAGGGCTGGGATTATTAAATGGCAGGCGATGCACACACGGTGCCTCCTGACCAGTGACTGAAAGCTCAAAGAAACCGGTGCAGGGAGGAAGGCAGAGAAGGCCCTAGCAGGATGCACGAGGCAGATGGGCTTCTGCGACTGACTGATTTGGGCCAGAGGAAGGGTGGGGACAGAAAGGAAGAGAGAGTAGCCCTTTGTGTGGAAAGGAAAGGAAGAAGTACTTGGCAAACGTTTTCTTATTTATTTATTTAATTT
Organism: Cuniculus paca; assembly: GCA_004365215.1. Taxonomy (NCBI): domain Eukaryota; kingdom Metazoa; phylum Chordata; class Mammalia; order Rodentia; family Cuniculidae; genus Cuniculus; species Cuniculus paca. The sequence goes on along the minus strand of RJWT010001983.1, from coordinate 21,694 downwards.
TTATTTTTAAAATTTTATTATTTTTTTCTTTTTGAGACAGGGTTTCACTGTGCAGTTCAGGCTGGCCTTGAACTCACTTTATAGCTCAGGCTGGTCTTGAACTTGCAAGGATCCTCCTGCCTCAGCCTCCCAAGTGCTAGGATTACAGGCATGCACCACCATGCCTGGCCCCTGGCAAATGTTTTCTTTAGGAATTCACATTTGATCCTGTCAGTGTTGCTTTTTTTTTTTTTTAATTTTTTTAATTTTAAAGATAGTAAAACCCAACAAAACAAAATAGAATAAATCCAATCAAAACACAGCAGTGAAATTGGTACAGAATATCAAAGCAGGGTAATGGGAAAAAACACAATGGCTATTATAGTATATCTTGTTATCTTCACAGTAGTTTTCCATTCCATCAGTTATAGCAAAATCAGACCAAAACAAAACAGAATAAAACCAATCAAAACAGAATATTGAGTAAACAAAAAAATTAATAAGAATAAAACAAAACGGTGTGAACATTATTAGACTTTAAAAACAAGACAGAAAAAAAACCCCCATATTTACCGTATTGCATACTGTTATCCTTCCTATACATGCTCAGACTGTCAACCCCATGCCTGTAAATTCAACCTAACAACACAATCCTTCAGGTGCTTTTTGTACCTCAATTGCTATCAGCTCAGGCTGACCCCCAAACCAGCTGGTGGCTTATGGGGTGAGAGGGTTTGGTGATTTTCAGTCTGCATGCCGGTAGGCTTACAGGAGGCCCTGACTTTTTCTCTTCCTGGGTCCCACACGGTCTGCGCAGCTTAGCAGAAGGGCTGGCTAGTTGGATCCTCGATCAGTTCCTCTCAGTCCCAGCATGGCTGATTCTTGGGAGTTTCTGGCTTTTCCTTGTCTTCCTGGGTCCCGCATGATCTGCCAGTGTTGCCTTTTAAAAAATGTTCTGGAAAATTTTTGTCTTCAGAACAGGTAATTCAGAAACTTGCACTAGTTTTGTGATTCAGTATCTCCATTATGAAGCTCACACATTTAAAACCTGCCCTTCTTCCCTAAGCTTTTGTGTTTGATTTGCTGTTTGTAAACCGACCAAAATTTAAATGTCACTTTAAGAGGGATGTTTGCTCATGTTTAGTCCTATTTACTAAGTTAGTTAAACCTTAAAATATTTTAGCGGCATTATAAATGGGATGTATTTACTATCCTTTTAAAGTATTTAAATTGTCTGACTTAAAATTTCCTTGAGTTCTTAATTCACATATAAGTAGTAAACTTATAAATATGATGAATGTTAAGTTCTCCAATGTTTCAATACCTGTTTCTACAAACAGGAAAATTTCAACTTAAAAGTCACAGATATAAATGAAGTATAATTGTTTCTCTGCATCCATGAATGATTGGTTCTAGGACCCCAGAGGATACTGAAATACAATGATGCTTGAGTCCCTTATAAACACTGGTGTAATACAGTAAAATCCTGGTGTAAGAGCATAACTAATTCTGGAAAAATGTTCAAAGCACTTGTGTATGAAAGCAAATTTCTCCACAGGAAATAATGGAAACTCAGATGATTTGTTCCACAACCCAAAAATATTCAAGTAAAAATGACTACAATACAGTAATATAATACAAACTAAAAAAGAAAAGACAAAATATGAAGATAAATTAACCTGCACCTACCTTTGAAAACCTTCTTGGCTGGTGTGAGAGAGACAAGAGAGAGGAGGGTTACTGTGTAGCATGACTTTCACTATCACTAGTGGGGTCACAGCTGTCTGTTGGCTCAGTGGAATCTTCCTCTTTGCAGGCAACTTTAACAAGGAATCTATCCAGTGACACTTGCTTTTGCCTGCTTTTGAGGATTTCATGGAAATGTAGCATTGCATTGCCAAACAGATTTATCACGTGCTCTGCTACAGCCTGATTCAGGCTGTGCTTTTCTACAAAATGTTTTTAGTTTTCCATGTTTTACATATCTCTTTAATCTCATTTGAAGTGAAAAATTCCTCTGCCTTTTTCTCCTCCTCTGCAGACAAGATCTCCTCCTAACCTCTTGCTGTTGGGAGATGATCACTAAACTGGGTTCAAGATAAAACCAAGGAGCCACAGATGGTGCCAATTAGAATTTAAGAGCCTTTATTAGCCAGCTGGCGACCGGACAGCAGGACCCACGCAGGGAACCACTGTGCAGTGCCGAGTGAAGGGAGAGCTAGGTAGTCATGTACTATAACCACACCCCCAGTTGACAATGGTTACAATTAAGCATGCATCTATGATGTCCTGGTTGCCATCCCCATTGACAATGGTTGTGATTACACATACATCTATAACATCTTGGTTGCCATCCCCGTTGACAATGGTTACAATTACACATACATCTATAACATCCTGGTTGGCATACCTGCTGGGGCACGGTGCACCGAACAGGCCTGAGAATACGGAACTAAGTTACATTCTCAAGGCGGGGTAGCCTCACAAGCAAGGGAGTGGGGAGGTACAGACAGGGTTCAGTAGTTTTTCTATTATGTCAGCCTACAACAATCACCCACAATTCCGCAGAGAGAGTGGGGTGGGAGGGAAGAATCATCAGCTCATTCGTGATCATATATTTGACGTTGTGTCTGCTCATATTACAAGACATTGCTCATTTATCAGCTTAAAATTTATTAGAAATGTTTGTCTTGTGAGACACTCACAGAACAAGTAGCTTGCAATCCAAGATTTACCTGTATTTGCATATAGCCTACACATATCCTCCTGTATACTTCATGTATCAGTCAGGATTTACCCAGAGAAACAGATATAACATGAGATATACAAATGTATAAGAAATTACAAGATTGGCTTACAATGGTCAGCCACAGAGTGGGATAAGGGAGTGTGCAGGGGGTGTCTGCACGCTGGAGGCTGAAGGGTCCAGGCCAAGGGCTGGAGTTCACTGCAGAATCCCGTGCAAGTCCGTATCAGGAGGCCGATGAGTCTATGACGCAACACAGAAGAGTCTCTGATGGAAGGCTGAAGAGTCCCAGGCAGAAGCTGAACAGTCTGTGCCAGAAGCCAGGAGATGACATCCAAGCTGAAAGTGAAGACTGCAGCTCCTCCAAAGAACCAGCAGCCAGTTCCTCCTCATTTGCCTTTTATTGCGTGCAGGCTGCTCCCCTGGGGCGGGTGTAGCACTCACATCATCTGCCTGCCCTCCTCTTGCACAGGATGAGGATGTAACAAACTAGGAACCCTGGCCCCCTGCTGAATCACTTAAACTTCTGACCTTCTCAAATTGACACAGTGAACAATATCTAGAACCCTAGGCTAGTCCTCTACACACCAGGATGTGATCACTTAGTTAGGCTTCTGGACTTCTCAAGTTGACACAGTGTATCAACCATAACACTTCACAACAGCTCTAGATTACTTATCAAACCTAACGCAACACAGATGCTATATAATCCAAGAGGGGGTGCAAGGCAGAAGATGTTCATATGAGGGTGCTCAAGGCAGGCTGAGGTTCTGTGGTGTGCTGGGGTGACAGCAGATGCCTGCCTTTCACTCCATCCCATGGACTCAGCACCGTGCTTGGCCCATGGCAAATTCCAGGTTAGAAATTTGGAATTCAAGGTCTGCAGTTGGCTGAATCTATGGCCACAGAACCTGCAGAATGGTGGGCCAGCTTTATACCTTGTAAATTGGAATAATAAGTCTGCCACTTACTCTAATCAGCCAAAGCCCTTTAAATACAACTCTAAAAAAGTCAAGTGCCTGGGCTGACAGCAGAGCACTTGACTAGCATGCATGAGGAGTGCAGTTCAATACTCAGACCTGAAAAAAAAATCAAATGTCGACAGATTCCTATTAGTACAAATAATTTTAAATCTGCCAGAAATCATCCTCAGAAACTTTTGGGGCCAAATATGACTCCCAAGAGGACAGCAAACGCCACCCCTTGGGAGAGACAGACAACGAACCTTCGCGTCAAAGGGTGTGATTGGGGGGTTCCTTCACAGACAGTGGGTCAACAGTAGTGGTGGGAAGTTGGCGGGATTCGCATCTGTGACCCTGACTGATTCGCACTGAACTCTCATCCTACTGAACCTGAAGAAGGCCGTGGTCATACAGCCCACAACCCTGGGTTTGAATCATGTCACCACTCATCTTTCTAGCTACACGGAAGTCAGCAGCTCTGCTCAGACCATGTCCCACATGGTTAGATTTAGTAGTTATTTGGCTCTTAAGACATTTCAATTATTTTCCAAGGAACTCCAAAGAACTCAGGACTTGCTAAGAATCTGCCTTCTTTTCATATTATTTTGCCTGAAGAGGCCACCTCCAGCCACTAAAATGATGCTGTCACTCATGGATTTGTTGATTATATGAGAGAAAATAGTGCGCTCTCTTCATTCCTTTCCTTGAACAAAGTCAGCTGCTGCGTGGTGAGGGTTGGAAGTCAGTTAGGACAAGGGGTCCCTGTCCTGCTTTTCTCCTCCAGCCGCTTCAGATGTCCCCAAGCCTACGTGCTGCTCTGAAAGGTGAGTGTCCTTTATGTTCCAGAGGCTGGGGTTACATCATGGCGGAAGGGCGAGCCAAACCCAGGCCCCGGGAGATTTCCAGCTGGTGATAGTCAGCAAATGTGTGGGATGCTGGAAGCTTCTTTTCCATAGTCTGAAGCTTCTTTTCTGTAGTTTTTGCAGTAGATGAAAGCCATTTGCCCCGTCTTCAGGAGTCTTCTGTATTAGGATCCAACCCACGACAACTTGCCCCAGTTATCATCCTCATGGTTTGGACCAAAATATATAACAGATACTGGGACACAGGAAGAAAATGTTCAAATGAGAAGGGGAACAAGCAGGGAAGGAAGGAAGAAACAGAAAAAGAAAGGAATAGAAGGAAGAAATGGAAACAAAGCTTTTGTAAGTCAGAAGTAGAGAAGTTGAAGGGAAAGGAGAGGAATGGGGAAAAAAGAAGCAGCAAGACATGTCATGTGCAGGGACAAGATCTCGATGATGAACGTCATCATTATGTGTATCTGAAATGCACCAATAAAAAACGTAACAAAAAAAAAATCCAGGTGTAGAGTGAGCACCAGGCATCCTTATGAAATGAATTATTCAACTACTTTCTAACCATCGAGTTTCCACTGGGATCCATGTGTCCTGTAAATTTTAGTATTGCATCAGAGGACACACAAGGAAGATATCTTGGCACTTTTTAATGGTGGGTTTCTATAGTTGCTGTCAAAGCAGAAGCATGTCCTTCAAGTCTGCCGTCACGGAAGTGCCGTACCCACAGTAAACTCTGCTATTACAGTTTCTACGGCGCCTGGTCTGATGTCAGCTGCCCCATGTTCTATCTCCCTTAACTGCTCAGTGTTCCAGGTCTCCTCCAACAACTGGTTTGCAAATATATTGTTTCATTGTTTCAGCTCATCTTAGCACTAGTTTTTCACCACCAGCCTGATGTAAGTTGTCTTCTGCTTCCTTTCATCTAATTTGAAGAGCAGCATTTCCCACTTCCCAACCCTTTTTGGAAACGTGAAGGACACACCCAAACCTCTCAGAGTAAAACTGACTGCTTCTTTACATCACCCTAAATGGCTAACCTGTATTTAATTCAGGCTTCTTGGTTCTTAGCTCTGGAGTTTAGAAACATCAGTCTTAATTTAGAAGCGAAAGTCTGCAAAAATCCTTTATCTTGTTTTTGGGTTGTTTTGTTTTGTTTCGATGCTGAGGATTGGACCAGAGCCTTGCGCATGCTAAGCAGCTGCTGTGCCACTGAGCTACAGCCCAGCCCCAAAGTGTGTTTACTTGTGTATTTAATTAATATGCTTGTGGATACTTCAGGAATCTAAACTTTGGAGAAATGAAACTGAAAGAGAGAAAGAGACTTTCCTTGTGTCTTTATGAAATTAAAGGAAAAGGAGAAATTGAAAATGCATAAAATATACCTGATGCAGTAAACACCATTGCTAAGCCTTGGATCTTTTAAATCTGCTCAACACACATACCTTGATCTGTATTTGAGGACATTTATGGAACACAAAGTCAAATTTATAATAGAATAGTAAATATATCATGTCCTATATTAAACATAGTGCATTCTAAATCTCCGTGTTGTTTTAATTCGCATCTTTCAAATGACCAGTGATGTTGAACATTTTTCTTACATTTATTTGCCACTTCCAGACATGGGTCTAGTTTTAGTCTTTGGCATTGGAAAACCAGTTTTCCTAGCACCAGAGGCTGTCTTTCTTCCTGTGAAGATGTTTGACTCCTTTGTCCAAAATATGGTGGCCAAGTGTGTTTGGAGTCGTTTCTGCATCTTCTAATCTGTTCCATTGATCCTTGGGTCTGTTATTTTTGTCAATATCATGCTGCTTTTATCACAGTAGTTTCTTAGTATAATTTCTTAGTATAATTTTATCACAGTAGTTTCTTAGTATAATTTCTTAGTATAATTTTATCACAGTAGTTTCTTAGTATAATTTCTTAGTATAATTTCAAGTTAAGGATTGCAATGCCCCTTGCCTTGCTTTTTTGTTTCTCAGAATTGTTTTTGCTATTCTAAGTGTCTTCTGGTTCCAAATGAATTTTAGGATTGTTTTCTCTAATTATGTGAGGTATGCTATTGGTATTTTGATCAGGGTTGCATTAACTCTGTATGACCATTTTGGAAGTATGGCTAATTTCACTGTATTGGTGCTTCCTGCTCAAGATAAAGAGATATATTTCCATTTTCTGATATCCTTTTTGATGTCCTTTTTCAGACTAGTGTAGTTTTCAATGTAGAGGTCTTTTACTTCATTAGATTGATTCCTAGATATTGTACATTATTTTGCTAACTGCCATCCTGTCTTGTATATCTGATATTCTGTCTTCTCGTTGGCTCATTTTGCTGTGTGTACTTTGAATAGAATTTTTAATCTCTTGAATATCCGTTTGAATCTGTTTCATGGATTCCATTTCTTTGCTTTGTTGAGCATTCATGGTTTCTATCACTTTCCCAAGCTCCTCTATATTTTTATCTGTATCTGCTCTAGAATCACTGAGCATGTCTTTTATTAAGGTCACTACCTCTGTGGCTATCTGAGAAATTATTTCTGATTTGATTTCTTTATGGCCTCATTCATCTGCTTTATTACCTGTGCTGTTACCACTTCAGAGAGTCCAGGTAGGTGGCTTTCAAATTGTTCTACCTCATTTCCCCCTGGGTTCGCCTTGGCAAACTAGAAGTCTGGGGTTGCATCTTGCTGAAGCATCTTTCTTTCTTTCTTTCTTTCCAGTTTAGTTCCTGGATTGATGCTTGTAAATTGCTTAAGGCAGGTATCTTTATTGGTAGTATTTAGAACCCTGAGGAAATGACTACTCAGAGATGTTGTCCAGGTATAGTTGGCTTTGGGTTTTGAGTCTGTTGCAAGATTCTACCTTTTTTTAAATTGGGGATCAGAAGTTGCTGCCTACATGGCCCAGCTCCTGGTCCTTTGGCACTGATCTACAGTGTTGTTCATGACAACCTCAGTTGGCATTCCAGTAAGAATGACTGATTAGAACAATTATGTCACCTTGGCTAAAGTGATACAATTAGCAATAACAATAGCATCAAACACACCATAGAAAATGACAAGCTGTGGTAACTATTTTTTTTTCTGTCTTTTTGAAACAGGGTCTTTCCATGCAGTTCAGGCTGGCCTTGAGCTCATTTTCCAGGCTCCCTTGAGCTTACCAGGCTAGTCTCGAACTCACAACAATCCTTCTGCCTGAGCCTCCCAAGTGCTGGGATTAAAAGTGTGCACCACCACACCCAACTCAAACTGTGGTAACAATGTGCCACCTTTAACAGTGTGAATTACATTTGTGGCTATGTCACAAAATCTAAAACAAACCAGAAAATTGTACATAGTAAATATGCTCTTAATATGGCAATTTTACTGTCAGGGGAGAAAATTTAAAAGGTATTGGGGGAGAAATAGGGAAATAGAATAGAAAGAGGTTAGAAGTAAGGCTGGAGAAAAAGGAAGATTACACGCACTTTGGGAAACTGGTGAAGAAGGCAGAAGGGAAAGAGAGAAGGAAGAAATAAAAACAAGAACAGAACAACAAGAAAACTAGAAACAATGTTCACACTCAAGTAAAAACAAGAATAAACAATCACGAAAAAAATCAAAACAAAACAAAACAGGAAAAGAAAAGAAAGGATAGGTTGCTCCGCCCCCAGTGAGCGTCGGCGCCACCATGGAGGAGTACCACCGCCGCTGCGACGAGGTTGGCTTCCATGCTGACGAGGCCCACAATATCGTCAAAGAGTGTGTGGATGTGGTGTTAGGAGGTGAGAATTACAATCAGAACAGCGTCAACCAGTGGACCGCAAGCATCGTGGAGCAGTCGCTCACACATTTGTTAAGCTGGGGAAAGCTTACAAATACATAGTGACCTGTGCAGCGGTCCAGCATATGGCTTTCACACAGCCAGCTCTCGTTTCTAGGACACCGCATCTGATGGAACCTGTACTGTAAGATGGGAGAACCGAACCATGAACTGCGTTGTCAATGTTTTTGCCATTGCAGTTGTCTTGTGACCATCTAAAAATATTGGGCTAAAGCCATTAACTTAAGAATTTGTCAGTGTATCCATTCCAAAAAGAGTAATATTACTTATTACCATGTTAGATGAGAAGTGTGCAATATGCTTCAAAGCTATCAACTAAACCTGTTATAAGCAAGTAATCTCACAGTGTATTAACAGGTTATCTCATGTTCTATGTGACATCATTAAAATAGGAAAAATTGAGTATTAGCAAAAAATAAACAAAGAAATATGGCATGACATAAAAATATAATCTTATATTTGTACCAGCTTTTTACTAACCTTCTTATATACCTAAGGAGATGGGAAAATCCATTCAGAAAACATTATCTTTCAGCTAGAGAACTTACCAGGGGTAAATATGTGACCAAAAAAGCTATAAGGAAAAATGTGGAGAAATGACAAGAATTAGCTAACATCTCTTAGTTGTTTTTTTTTTAATTTCTTCCCCTTACTTAGTTGTGTATAATATGTAGTGAAAAGTAATTTTGTTCTTTTTTCTATAACTAATGTTATAGTAGGAACTATGATTAAGTTGTTCACTTTTTCTGAGAACCGATAAATGCATTTTTTAAAAAAAATTCAATTTCTCGGATTTGTACTTGAGGTTGAATTAAATCTGATAACCTGAAATTCCTGGTTAAGCAAAATTAGTTCTACCATATGATGAACAGCACGTAATTCAGACTACTGCCTTACAGTCCACCCATCCATGTGAAACAAACATTGAATGCCTGCATGAACATATTTCTCTGTTAGGCATTACAGTCATCAATGTGTTGTTCAAATACAAGTTCCTTTGGGCGCTGTTCAGTTGGAAAACTAGCATTTCTGTTTGGGGGAAGAAAAAAAGAAATTCTTTATGAAAGGAAAGGAGTCTGGCTGTCCACATAGGAGTCAGCAAAATGAAAAGCACTTACTGGTGACAGAATTATAAACATAATTTTAAGAGTTGTATCTAGCAAGTTAAAAAATGCATTAAATATGCAACTCTTAATTAAAGGCCTTATTAGTAGTCTTAACTATACAAGTAGTAAAATTTATCATTGTTTTAGTTACAATCATTTGTAAATAATTTTAAAAACTTGGGGGGGCTGTAAATTGAATGGAGTAAAGTCTAAAATACAAGTGTACAATCATTAGCAAGTTATCTCATATCTCAGGGCTTAAGAACTATTTTTAAATTTATTAAGAAAATAAAAGATAAAGATTAGGGTACACAACTGGCCACCAAATGTGAAATCAATCTGGTGTTTAACCTTGAAAACAAAATCAGTCTTTCTTATTACCATTAACAGTACAGTGGATAAAAAAGGGAGGCAGGCTGCTACTGCTTTCATACTTTGCTGCCTGTTGCCTTCTGCCTGCCAGGGACTGTTTCTTCTCTGTGATGCCCCTCTGCCACATACCCTGCCTTGGAGCCAGCCAACTACAAACTGAAACCTCTGAAAACTGAGCTATAACAAACCTTTCTGCCTTTAACTTTGCTTGTCAGGTTTTTTGTCCCAGCAACAAGAAAAGTGACCAAGACACCTTGATTTTGGTCAGTGCAACCAAATGCTTTTTAGTGGTTAGAAAGAGTACAGCACCTGAATTTACCAACCGAAAAAGACAAAAACTGACCCAGTGTTTTCCAGACACTAGGCTTATTAGAGATCAGAGATATATTCATGTAGTGACAATTTAAGGAGTTTTGTAATTTCATGTATGTGCTGAAGCCATACTATATTCTTTCTTCCTTTCTCTCTTTTTTGAGAATAAGTAGGGAAATAAATACTTTCTCTAAGGAGCAACTGGATTCTTTTCACAAACTGAAGACTTTGGAAGGTGGTGATAACACTTTATCTACTCTTATGACCTCCTGTCTTTCACTCAGGAGCAGCCAGCACTGGCCAAGATTCTGAACGACTGACTTGGTGGCTACCTGTGTGACTCTCCAGCTTGAGGCAGGAGGGAGAGCAAGGACAAGTGGACAAAGGAAAGTTGTCAACAGTGGGCCACAGGCACAATGGTGAGCGCATCATGCAGCCTGGGTGTGCGGCAGCCTGTCCCAGCTAGGTTTGTGCAACTAAATCTGCGATGTTCAAACAATGATAACATTGCCTGAAGATGTGTTTCTCAGCATCATGGTAAATTTTTTAAAAGGAGCATTACAATGGGTGTATAATGCCCATAGTTATTTTTAGGATTATTTCCATTGATGAATTGTCTATTTTAATTTTATGAATTTCAGTATATTATACAGTATATACTGAATAGGGAAATAAAATGTCAATAAAATAAAATATTAAATTTATATGTAATGAGTGTTTAGAATAAACATCAACATTTTCTACATCAACTTTGCTTACTAAACCTAAGAAATAACAACAGAAATAAATTCCTACATGAACTACAATGAAAATACAAATAAAACTTTACCACAGAAATTATCTTTAATTATCACACCAAGGCACTCTTCACTCTTTGAGTGTTGCTTACACTGACAGCACATGTGTTTAGCTTTCTTATCTTTTTTGACAGGTCATACTTGTCACCTCGCTTGTCTTCCTGTTTTTTCAGGAGGTTCCTATTATATTATACAATGTGCACTTAGCAGGAAAATGAAATGTCAATAAAATAAAATATCAAATCTATACTGAGAATTTAGAATAAACATCAGCATTTTCAAAAATCAACTATTTACTTGCTTATGAAATAAAAAATAACAGGAATAAATTTGTATGTGACCTACAATGAAAATACAAATAAAACTTGACTACAAAAATAATCTTTACTTCAATTATTACATCTAAGGCAGTTTCCACACATGAAAATAGCATGTTCCATACACGAATATCGCTTACACTGACAGCACATGTGTTTCGTTTTCCTGTCTTCTCTGGTGGGATGTACTCGGCATCTTGCTGCCCTTTTTTGTTTTCTTAGGAGGTTCTTGTGATGTTTCACCTGTCTGTTCACCAGTCTGCTCCAGAATTTTCTGGTGGAGCTCTTGGGGCAGATACATATTGTTTTATCTGTTGTAATTGATCATTCATCAACTCCAGTTCCAATTCTCTAAGAAAATTTCTCCATGGTAGTTTTTGTGCTTATTTTCTTTATGAAACTATTTATGCCTGACATGTTTAGGATTGAGTAAAACACAACCATTGGCCAGTGCTTTGTGCTTCAACTGACATCATAGTTGCTGCATAACTCATCATCGGCATTTACTCTGCCTTTCATTTTGTTGTAACATGTGACCATTTGTTTATGTTGAGGATTCACTATCAATCTGTTTTGTTTTGTTTCGTTTTGTTTTGTTTTTGAGACAGGATCTTGCTATATAGTCCAGGCTAGCAGAGGTTGATCTTGAAGTCACAGGATCCTCTTGCCTCAGCCTCCCAAGTGCGGGGTTACAAGTGTGCACCATGATGCCTGGCTTCACTATTGATCTTGTCACCATCGTGTAATGTGGACAGTATCAATACTACTTTGTTTTTCTTCCCCCTATAGGAGGCCAATGTTATGTCTCTTTGAAATCCAAAGCTTGTACTATAGATTTCTCTACTATGAATTCGCAGCATTTTTTCAGGAATCTCCACTTTGTTCTTTTAAATAGTTCCTCTGCTGATCAACTGGTGTTCTTTTAGTGTACATAATATCAGTGTGTAACTAGTCAACCAATTGTCAAATGTGATATTTCAGTTACTTTTTGAAATCAGTGCAATAAGTCTGTTTGCAATGTCATTCAGTTTATTACTTCACAAATAAACATCTAGTGGCTGAGTTGCAGGATAAATTTCTAAATTCAAGGTGTAAAATGCCTTCACATCTACCAGGGCACATAGTTTTAAGCCATATTTGGAAGGTTTACTTGGTGTGTATTGCCCAAGGCTTCAACAATGATGAAATGATGCAAGTGGTTTGTTAATTGTCATGTATTCAGATGGTGTATAAATTACTTGACAGTTTGAAACAAAGCTTTCAAAAAAATGGGTGAATAGAAGCCAAATTGTTGGATTTTTTTTTTCTTGGTAGGTCTTTCTGTCATCAAAATATAGAGAATTTTGAAGGAAACTAAATCTCTTGAGTGTCATTATTGTTCTAAAAGTCTCAACACCACATCTGTTGCTCCTCCATAAATTTAGATTTTGATAATTGGAATGATAAAGACCTGCTATGGAAGTTTTTAGTTCACGTAGTGAGGTGTCATAATAAATATATTTTTCAGTATTACTGTTGGTGCATATGGAACATTTTACTTGTATTTCATTATTAGTATATTTCTCAGAATCTTTTACCATATCGTCCATTACAGACAATTTCCACCACTAAATCACAGTGTTGGCATTCCATTCAATTGGTTTCACTCCTGGCAAGAACCTAATAACATTTTCTGACCTAGTTCTAAAACTGGATCATTCAGGTATACATGACCATTTCGCAGCATTTGATGAGTCAAATATGTATTTACATTATTGTTTTCTTCTTCCCCTGAACCAAGGTCTTCATCCTGTACTTCTCTATCTGGCGCATCTTGCTCCATCCCACTGTCGTAATCTCTTTCGCTTACTCGATCCAAGTCATCATGGATAGCTGAGTCATCATGACTCACTTTCAACCTCTCCCTACGTCGTAAAAGTGGGTTTTCATGTGACGTTGTACTGGATTGGGCTAATTCTACAAGAAAAATCAAAAGAAAACGTTTCATAGATTATAAATACGCAAAAGGTAGCATAGTGCGTAATGTGGGTAAAACTCACCTGTTGACACTCTGACACACATGCATACACCTTGCTGTTCCTCTACCAAGTGGGTGAACGAGAAGATTGCTTCCTGTAGTCCCCCAGTGCAGCTTCTGAGATTCACACATGGCTACTGCTACACTGAAGTAAATGTTTCCATCAGAAAAGTATGATATGGGTGGGTGTCCGCTGCCCAATATAAGGAATCAAGGTAAGCGATACGTGCTCACACACCACCAGAGTGACCCTTTCCTCAAATCCCTTTATGCTTATCTCTCTCTCTCTCTCTTCCTCTTTCTTTTTTCTTTTTGAGATAGGATCTCACTATGTAGTGCAGGCTGGCTTTGAACTTGCTTATGTAGCTCAGGCTATGTAGATCCATGGCGATCTTCCTGCTACAGCCTCCCAAGTGCTGGGATTACAGGCTTGCTTCACCAAGCCTAGTGATGCACTTATTTTCTAACCTTAAATTTTTTTTCCTGCTAGGGAGTTGCAGGCAGTCTGAAAAGCAGCCTGACTAGACAGCATCAGGGAGCCTTGGAGTCTAAGTTGGGGTTTGTCACTTGTTAGCCATTAGCTACGTGAGTCTGAGTGAGTTCCCTTATCACTTGAACTCCAGTGGTAAGAATGTCTGCACTATTTATTTCATGTGTTATCGAGAGGTTCAGATTTTAAAAACTGATATGATTGTGCTTTAATGCTACAAACTGAAGAGGGAAGAGGAGTGTGACTGAGCAGGAAGTGCTAGCAGTGTGTCAAGAGTATGGGGTTACATTCACTGCACAGAAGCGCTGCTAATAATGGGCAGGCAGATAGGTGATCTCTTCTTGATTTTACCAGAACATTCTATTTAATTATGGAATTGCAAAGCAGTAACGCCAAAATCAATCTAGACAGTTCAACTAGACAAAACACAGAGGTTTCTAGTTTCAGGGAAAATAATTGGAAAGATGTTTTCTCAAGTATGAGAAATAAGAAAGAGAGGTTGAGATTTTGAATCAATAAAAAAGAAATCTTTTCAGAAACTGGGGCACCTGCTAGGTGTGGGTGGCATACACCTGTAATCCCAGCACTTGGGAGGCTGAGGCAGGAGAATCGCTGTGAGTTCAAGGCCAGCCTGAATTGCATAGCGAAACCCTGTCTCAAAAAAAAAAGAAAAAAGAAAGAAACCAGAAGTCACCAGGGATAGAGAAAATTATCTGCAGTCAATAAACTGTATGGAAAAATCAGACTTCACAGGACTGTGAGTCCACCCTCTCAGGGTCACATTCATGCCTGCAATTCAATTTCTCTGCCTTTGAACCCTTGGGAATCCAAAACATGCCTCCTTGGACTCCAAACTGAGAATTCCTGGTGTTGCCAGACAGCCGGTGTCAGTCCCACTGACGTCCAGGTGCTTTGTACCCTGAACGAAGCAGTAAGCAGAAACTCAGAAGTGGTGAGAAAGGCAGTGATTCATTAAAGCAAAGCACACTCCACAGAGACACAGAGTGGCCCAAAAGGAAAGCTCGGGAGGGAGGTGGACTCAGAGCTCTTAGGACTTGGGCTTAGAAGTCCCCCCAAAGCCTCAAGGGGTCATAGGCCGGCTTTTCAGGGTGGCAGGATCTAGAGAGTGTGGCACTGGGATCGACTCATGGTGCAGCGCAGGATCCAGGGAGCCAGAATTAAGAACGTGAGCACTGTCTGCCCCGAGGAGCCCTCCTTATTTGCAAAAGCTTCGTTTCCACTTCTTCCTTCTATTCTCTTTACTTTTTCTTGTCCTTTCTTCCTTCCCCCTCCTCCTCCCCTTGTTCCCCTTTTCATTTGAACATTTTTCTTCCTGTTTCCCAGTATCATATATTTTGGTCCTTATTTACACTTTCAGTTTCTCACACCAGAGAAACAATGTGGTATTTAAACATGTGTGCCCAATTTATTTCACTTTAAAATGTGGTCTCAAGGTGCAGCCATTTAGCTAGAAATGTCTCCAGCTTATCCTTCTTTACGGGAGAGCAGTACTACATTGTACATCTTCTTTATCCATTCATCAGTTGATGGCCATTTGGGCTGTTTCCAAGATTTAGCTGTTATAAACTGTGACACTATAAAAATAGGGGTGGCTCACGCCTGTAATCCCAGCACTCGGGAGGCTGAGACAGGCGGATCGTTGTGAGTTCGAGACCAGCCTGGGCTACAAAGTGAGCTCAAGGCCAGCCTGAATGGCATAGCGAGACCCTGTCTCAAAAACAGGGCTGGGGATCTAGCTCAATGGTCTAAGTGCCTGCCCGGCAAGTGCAAGGTCGTGAGTTCAATCCCCCGGTGCCGCAAAAAAAAAAAAAAAAAAAAAAAAAAATAGGGGTGCCTATATTCCTAAGATGATGCTTTTAATTCTTCCAGGAAAATATCAAAAAGAGGAATAGCTGGGTTGAATGGGACCTCTAATCTTAATTTTTTGAGGAATCTTCACACCAATTTCCACAGTGGTTGTACCAGTCTACACTCCCACCAACAGTGGAGAAGGGTTCCTTTTCCTCAAAGCCCCACGAGCATTAGTTATTGGTTGATTTTTTGATGACAGCTATTCTTTCTGGGGTGAGATGGAATCTCAGCATTGTTTAAATTTGCATCTTTCAAATGACCAGTGCTGTTGAACATTTTTTCATATATTCATTTGCCATTTCTACTTCTTCGTCTGACAAGTACCTGTTCACTTCAGATGCCCATTTTTGGATTGGGTCTTTAAATTTTGGGGGTCTGATTTTTTTGAGTTCTTTATATATTCTAGATATTAGTCTTTTGTCTGAGGAACAGCGGACAACGTTTTTCCCCACACTGTGGGTTGTTTCTTCACTCTGTTGGTGGTTTCTTTTGCTGTGCAAAATCTTGTTAATAGGATACGATCCCAGTGGCTGATTCTCTGTATTATCTCCTGTGCGGTCAGGGTTTTGTTCATAAAGTCTTTGCCTACATCCATGTCTTCAAGATTTCTACCTAGTTTGTCTTCTAGCAGATTTAGTATTTCTGTTTTAATATTTAGATCTTTGATCCATTTTGACTTTAGTTTAATGCATGGTGATAGTCATGGGTCTCATTTTAGTTTTTGGCGTATGGAAAGCCAGTTTTCCCAGCACCATTTATGAAAGAGGCTATCTTTCTTCCAGTGAAGGTGTTGGGCCCCTTTGTCAAAGATTAGGTGGCTGAGTGTGTTTGGAGTTGTGTCTGCGTTTTCTAATCTGTCCCACTGATCCTTGGGTCCGTGTTTTTTTCCCCCAGCACCATCCTGCTTTTAGCACCTTAGTCCTGGGCTCAGGTCAGAGGTGAAGGAAGCGTAACACGGGCCGGAAGGTACTGTCCAGGCTCACGGCAGGGTGTTAGGGAGATTGACTGAGGGTAGGACCATCTTTCTCAGGCTCCCGTCGGGGTGTTAGGGAATGACTGCGAGAGTAGGGTGTGCAGGCTGTACTCCCGGTCTCCGAGGGCCAGAAGGCCAGGCGTGTGTCTGGGGGAGCCTAAGGCCAGGATGTGTCCCGCCCCGTGCCGTCTCCCAGGCTCCCTGGTCCGCGCAAACAGCGTCTGCTGGAGAGGAGCCCGGTGGCCTTTGACGCTTCCTACCCAAACTCAGTGACAGACGTGACAGAGGAGACGCCTGTCACGGGGGAGGAGGAGGCGGCAGAGAATCTAACACGCGGGGCTCAGAGGAGCTGTCCGGCTGCTGTCGATTCTTCGGGCTCACTCCCGCCCCCAACTCAGTTACGACGCCGCGAACACGGCGCGCAGCCCCACGTCTCCACCCCGGGAAGCGGGCGCTCAAGCCCCGGCCCGACGGTGCCCGGAGGCGCGCGTCCCCGGCCGGCGGGGAGGCAGCTCGCCGTGTGTGCCGGGCTGGGCGGCGGCCTCCGCCTCCCCGCGGGCAGGAGGTCGGCGCGGGCGGAGGAAGGCGGAAGCGCCCCGGGCCGCGGGCACCCGGCTCCGGCCTCGGCGGGCCTTGCCAGCTGGCCCATTCATCGCTTGCGCGAGGCCGGTCGGGCCCCGGGTGCGGGTTCGCGGCGCGCGGGCTCCGGGCCGGGCCGGGCGGGGGAAGGGCTGGCCGGGCCGCCCCGTTTTCTCTCCGCTGCCCAGTCCACCTCTGGGCTTCAGAAAGCCCGGCGGGGGCGTCGCCGCTTCTCGCTTCTCCTTTCCCTGCGCCGCGACCCCGCCAGCGCTGCGCCCTCGCCGGCCCCTTCCGGCCCGGCCCCGCCCCCGCCCCCGCCCCCGAGGCAGCGGCGCCCGCGGTTCCGAGCCGGCCGCAGCCGCCCGCCGCGCGCACCGAGCCGGCTCCGGCCTCGCACAGGTACGGCCGCGCCCTCGGCTGGGGGGTCCGGGGGGCCCGGTGCGGCCCGCGTTCCCCGCGCGCGAGCTCCTCGCAGGGGCGCGACCGCGATCGCCAGGCGCCGGCGGGGCGGGGGGAAGGAGCCGGACCGGGTGTCAGCGCCCGCGGCTCCGAAGCCCCGGGAGCCGGTCCGGGGACCCCCGACCCCATCCCACCCACTTCCCGCGCGGGGGCCGGGCTGGGGCTCTGCTTGGGAAACCGCTCCGCGCCGTCAAGCAGAGGCGAGTTCTTTAAGAATGCGCTGGAGTTCCCCTAACAACTAATTTGCCTTCGGTGAGACCTGGGTTTGGAAGTCAGATGCAAGACAGGAAAGGGTTTTTCTTGCTTAAAAAGTTGTACTGGGTGCAAACAACTCATCCTACTGAGATGATTTTAAATCGTGCAGGTCTTAACTCTGTTACTAAGATCTCTACAAAAGAACAGTTGGTAGGTAGGGTGGCCTGGCTTGAAAAGAGACCATTAAAAAAAAAAAAAAGGAAACAGCAAACATCGTGACTCTTGGAAAGTAATTTTGTGATTAATATTGCGTTTCTTTCTGTTGCAAGTAACATTTGCTTCTTAAGTTTTTTTAGGATGTCCCTATTTTACAAAAACTGCCAGAGTTTCAACAGCATGTTTTGGAAGTTCCCAAACTGTTATTTTTCGGTACTGTTTTACTTATAAATAAACAGGAAAGAAACCTAATGATAAAAATCACCCTTAAATTTAAATGAAGGCAAGAGAGACAAGAGAACATAGACTAGGTGGGAAAAGAAAAAATATAGTACAGTACTTAAATCCCAACGGATCAATAATTGTATTGGATGGAAAAGAACAGAGTTTATGATTATCAGACTAATAGTGTGAGAATGGGACTTAAAACTTACAACCTAGCAGTCACATTCTTTTTGGAAGAGATACATTTTGTAAGGGTACTGAAAGATGTAAAGTGATCACCAATGATCAAAAAAGCTATTTATATATTAACAGGCAAAATAGATATTAAGGCAAAAAAGTTATATAAATTTGCTAAATAGGAACATTTAACCAGAATGGAAGTTTCACTGAAAAGATATTCTGAATTTATAAGCACTTATAACATGGCACAAAAAATACAGCCAAACTGACAGATAGACAGGGAGACTAATCTATACAGTCTTTATCCCATCTTTAGGGAAACTGATATAAAAAGCAGATGAAAGGTTGGTAAGGTAAAGAAAATGGGAACTAGATGCCCCGGGATGTAGTTCTGGAAACGTTCAGGAAGAGCCCTGGCCTCTGGGGGCTGTCCAGTGGAATGAGATTTTAGCACATCACCAAGAGGTGAAGATCAAGGCGAAGGTCTCTTGCCCCTCTGCCATGCCAGGACCCAGCACGGGGCATCCTCTTTGGGGCTGAGAACAGCCCAGCCCAGAAGGTGGGTGGAGAGAAAGCTGTTGGATTCTCGGAAGAAAGCAATGGGGCATTTCTTGTGCAAACAGCTATCTTTCCTGCATGTTTGCCTGGATAACTCCACCAGGCTGGAGGCCTGCTTTCTGCTCGAGTCTGCAGGAAGAGAAGGTTCTGATGGCCTGAGTGTCCTTCAACCCAGCAAATCGCTTTGCTCTGCCTGGGGCTCCCAATATCCTTCCTGCCTGCTGGGAGTGGGAGCAAGGCAGGGTTGGGGAGCCTGAGGTTGCCTTGGGTCAAGAGCATGCTGTTCCTGGAGCCTCACTGGATGCTCAGTTGTGGTTAGGTCCTCTGAGGTCTCTCTGCGCTCAGGTGACAGCGAAGCAGGGAAAAGTCATGCTGAAAAGGGAAGAGGATTTCAAGTATGGCAGAGGTGTCTGAAAATCCGTATACTGAGGTCTCACTCGCTTGGCGTCCTCCTCCACAGCCCCAGATGGCTGTGTTAAGACTGTGCACAAGGGCTGGGGA
This sequence comes from Cuniculus paca, assembly GCA_004365215.1. NCBI lineage: Eukaryota > Metazoa > Chordata > Mammalia > Rodentia > Cuniculidae > Cuniculus > Cuniculus paca. The sequence continues at coordinate 2,162 of RJWT010001983.1, read as the reverse complement.
TGTTGCTCAGGGGCACAGCGCCTGCGTGGCAAGCGTGAGGTTCTGAGTTCGATTCTTGGTACAAAAAAAAAGTTCGTGCACAGTGGTTAAATGTCTGTTAGTGTTGCCAAATGTGTCAGGAAATTCATTTTTTAACCCTCATTTATATGTCCCATTCACCTGTTATTTCCTGTGTATGTTATGCTTGATAAAATACTTCTTGAGAATTGGAATTATGCAGTGTCATACCCAGTCTCATTTGAACCCCTTTCATTTGTAGGCTATAACCCTGACAATGTCGCGTGCTTTGTGGATGGTGTGGCTCGTGGGGGTCGTGATCAGCCCTTCCAAGGAAGGACCCCTGGGTCAGGATCCTCTGTCTTGTGACCCAGCTGGTGTGTGTGATGGCCGTTCCAGATCTTTCAGCTCCATTCCCTCAGGGCTGTCGGCATCCATAAAAAGGCTCGATCTCTCCAACAACAAGATCACCTCCGTGGGCCGCAGTGACCTGCAGAGATGTGTGAACCTCAAGGCTCTGGTGCTGAGGTCCAGTGGCATTCATACCATCGAGGAAGACGCCTTCCTCTCCCTGGGCAGTCTCGAGCATTTGGACTTATCTGAAAACCACTTGTCTAGTTTATCCTCCTCTTGGTTCAGGAGCCTTTCCACCTTGAAGTTCTTAAACCTGCTGGGAAATCCTTACCAAACACTCGGTGAAACACCTCTTTTTTCTCACCTCACAAATCTGCGGATCTTGAGGGTAGGAAATGACGGCTTCACTGGGATGCAGAAAACAGACTTTGCTGGACTTACCCTCCTCGAGGAACTTGAGATCAGGGCACCGAATCTCCGGAGTTACCAGCCACAAAGTTTAAAATCAATTCAGCACATCAGTCACCTGGTCCTTCACATGACGCGGCACCTTTTACTGCTGAAGATTTTCCTAGATGTTTTAGGTTCTGTGGAACATATGGAACTGATTGGTACCGATTTGAATACGTTCAGCTGTTCAGAGTTGTCTGTCAATGTTACAAATCCATCGATTAAAAAGTTTACATTCAGAAATGTGCAAATTGCTGATGAAAGTTTTAGGGATGTTGTGAAATTTGTGGCGTATGCCTCTGAGTTGTTAGAGTTAGAATTTGAGGACTGCACTTACAATGGTATTGGAAACTTTAAGGGCTCTGAGATACGAGACGCATATCCAAAAAAAGGAGAAACATTAATAATTCGGAGGGTGTATATTCCAAATTTCTACTTATTTTATGATCTCAGTGATGTATATTCACTCATAGAAAGAATTAAACGAATCACACTAGAAAACAGTAAGGTTTTTCTGGTCCCTTGTTCACTCTCAAGACATTTGAAGTCATTAGAGTACTTGGATCTCAGTGAAAATTTGCTGGTCGAAGAAAACTTGGGAAATGCAGCCTGTGAGGGTGGCTGGCCATCCTTACAGACCCTAGTCTTAAGGAAAAATCATTTTGTAGAAATAGGAAAAATTGCAGCGGTTTTACTGACTCTGCACAGCCTAACCAGCCTTGATATCAGTAAAAACGGTTTTCATTCTATGCCTGAAATTTGTCAATGGCCAGAAAAGATGAGCTATTTGAACTTATCCAGCACACAAATACACAAGTTAACCGACTGCATTCCCCGGACACTGGAAATCTTAGATATTAGCAATAATTATCTCAATTCACTTTCTTTGCATTTGCCTCAGCTGAAAGAACTTTACATTTCCGGAAATAAGTTGAAGACCCTCCCGGATGGCTCCAGGTTACCCACGTTGCAGGTGTTGAAGATCAGCAGGAACATAATAAGTGCTTTCTCCCAGCGGGAGCTGGATTCCTTCCACAGCCTCAAGACCCTAGAGGCCGGTGGCAACAATTTCATCTGCTCCTGTGACTTCCTGACCTTCGCGCAGGAGCAGCCGGCGCTGGACAAGGTGCTGAGCGACTGGCCCGCGCGCTACCTGTGCGACTCGCCGGCCCACGTGCGCGGCCAGCGGGTCCGGGACGCGCGGCTCTCGGTGTCTGAGTGCCACCGCGCCGCGCTGGTGTCCGTGGTGTGCTGCGCGCTCCTCCTGCTGCTGCTGCTGCTGGGGTTCCTGTGCCGCCGCCTGCACGGAGTGTGGTACCTGCGAATGATGTGGGCCTGGCTCCAGGCCAAAAGGAAGCCCC
>RJWT010001982.1:0-43785 GCA_004365215.1 Cuniculus paca | reverse complement strand
ATGTTTCCCAAATCTTGGGCTAAGGTCAATGGCTTAGCTATGTGATCTGCCATTTGGAAAACTACAGACTGGCAGATTAAAGACACTTTACTTTTGGGCCATGAAATGCAAAAACATACCATGACTGTTAATCAAACCATCTGGGTATCTGATAGATGCCTTAGTAGGAGCCGGTGCTCTGATGAGATCTGCAGGAATCCAGCACGTGGTGAGATCTGCAATGTGCAGATTGCCACCATCACTGCCTAGATCTGTCATCTTCCCAGACCCAGCATCGTGTCTGCCATTGTGAACTATGAACAAAGGAAAGGGCTCTATGTGTCTGATGCAGAAGTTAACCAGGATGTGTCAGACTTGTGATTGCTGCTGAAAGTTGATCACAATAAGGAAGTTCTCATTGCAACCCAGGAAGCTGTTGTGCAAGGTTTTGGCCTTCTGGACAGTGTGAAGTCTGACCATGGTAATCCTTTTATCATAAACACTATCCAGTTATGGGAGAAAAGTCAAGGTATTCAATAGATCTTCCACACCATCTCTGCAGGCTATTGTTGAGAGTTGGAAAGGTCTCCCTAGGTTTCTGACTTCACCCTCCATCCTCCCCTCCTATCACCTATGCCTTCATAAAGTAGTTTGTTGAATGTGGCTGACCCCTGAAAAGGATTATTTTCTCTCGGCTTCTTTCTGGGTAACAAGCAGGATGAAAATGGAGAGGGTACATGAGCCCATTTTGTAAAGTCTAGATTCCACCTCACCATCCCTTGTCATGGTGCTTTTTCTTTCTCTTAACAGTAACCCTGGATCTGCCTGATTGGGTAGAAGTGCAGCCAAACAAAGCCTTGAGAATTCAAATTTGCTTCTACTTTAGCTACAGGATTCTGTTGTTGGACCCACATGGTAATAGAACATAAGGATGATGACCATTTAGTACAATGACTATTGAGAACAAGGAGGTGACCATTGAGAATAATGGTCATCAAGTCCCCCTACAGACATCCAAATGTGCCAAGGTAGGGTATGGATGTGATGGTTCTCTGCAAGTTCCATAAGTTACCTTTGTCCCTCTCATAATTAATGCCTCTGAATGAAAGGCACAATTATGAAGAGGAATGGTTAAGTAAAAGTGGCAAGCTCCTGCAATGGTTCACAACGTGCCTATGGTCATAGGGTAGAAAATAACAACCCTGGTACTTGAGAAAATAACACCTCAGAACCCAAGAGGGAGGGAGAAGCAAAAGACATTGATGATATTTGTTTTTCTGAAAATGCTGGAGGACCACTGTTCATGAAACAAAATACCTTGATGTCTCCCTAACTGATACAAGCACCTCAAATTTAGTGACTTCTGAATCTGTCATTCCACATCAAAAAGGGGGACTCCAGTTCCTGTACTTCCAACACAAAACACCTGTCATTATCCCCAATACTATTTCCATTGCTGCCACTCAGTCATTCCAACAGGCAAATGACTACCTAGAGTCTAGCAGCATGGAGTCATAGGACAGGTTCAACTAACTGTCTTCAGGCAAAACCAAGGACTAAACTGAACTGAGAACTTTGACACCTGTCAGCCAAGTGGGAAACCAAGTTGAAGCATCATCAGATGGTGCCTCCTAATTAATATAAGTCCCACCTGAGGAATTGACCAGGATGTACCAGTCGTAATGCTCCCTAGGTGAGGATCAACGAACAATTTTGGTGTTGTACTTCCTATGTAGATCAAATGTAGAAATAGTGACAGTTATGGAAATAAAGGCAGAAAAACACGTGGAAGTGCTGAAAGGGTTTTGCATTGGAGGTTCAGGACCTGACCAGTTTGCTTTACCATGCTCGTTAGAGTCATTTGGTACCAAATAACAGAAATAGAAGTCAGTTAGGTTTAAAATATATTTGTGGAATCTTGAACTGCAGGAGCAGTCATAAGAGACTTTGTTTAAGATGTTTAAGCAATCACCACTAGTAAATAATGTGGTCTTCAGTAGAGATGTCTGTAGAACAAGGGTGCCCTTAGTTGTTTGGAAAAGCATGCCAGTGGGATAAGTGGCTTGTTCTTTATGCAAACCACCAGGGCAGCTTTTGCTCCCATGAGAATCATCCAATTAGAAAATGGTACAGTGCTTGTCCCTGACTTTACCTGAAGAAATCAATGGCGCCTTTTTGGGTCTTGAAGGCATTGAACTCATTGTGACTTAATTGGCCAGAAGTGGTACTCGTCGGCGAACTGCACCAGCCTTCCTCCTCTTGGGCCAAGGCACAGTCTGAGCAGTTGTTATACCTGAGTTAATTCCCTAGGCCTAGTGGAAAGATTGATTTAGAAGCATAAGGAGAAAATCACTTGATTTCTAAAATAAATTCTTTAGATTTACAAGATTTGCTCAGCAGGTAGAACCCAGGACACTGGGCCATAGTGAAAATCAATACTACAGGCTACCCTCATCCTGACATTTGGAGTTGTCCTGTTGATAGTGGACTTAATTAAACACTCTAGAAGACAAGTGGGTTGGATGTGGCCCTACCCTCTGTCAACTGGATTAATTAGAGGGGCTGAAGGATTGACGCATTTGTGAAAATTCATCAGAAGCTAAGATGGTGGCTTCACAAAAAGCAAAGTTCACGAGACGCCAAATGAAGGGTTGGTTTTGTTGGGAGACAATGCTGCATGGTTCTCTAATGTTGCTGCACATACTGTGCATGATGCACTCACCACCTTTCCCCAGACTATCTCTTCAAGGCTGTTTGTAAAGCAAAGGAGCTTGCCTCCACCCAGAACAAAGTGCAAACTGGTTCAGAGTCTTAGAAGATAAAGATAATATCTTCCTCTTGCACAAGGGCCAGGCATGCAGACTCTCCACTATGAAAGATTCAGGTTCCCTAACCTCAGTGATCCTCCTGTAGCTTATCCATCTGGGTAATTCTCACTATTCCTCAGGGCTTGGGTGCAAGGGGAACAAATTTAAATACACTGATGCTCATGCTGCTTACTGGGCTGTGAGTAATAGGATCCATTGCGCCTGTCCTAGGAGTCCTGTGTCTTCTGTTAAAATCCACAAAACTCTGATGGGCTAAATTAGCTTGCAAGCAGGTAAAACTGCAGACCCTTCTTAGTTCCTGACAGTCATGAAATATGACTTTGGATAAACCTTTGTCTCCAAACAAAAAACCAAAAAGGCAAAACACTAAAAATTAAGAAATTCTGTCCAAAAAAAAGTCTACATATTTTAAAATATAGCTACAAAGCTTTTTTGTTAGTTCATCTGCCTTTTCTACTTTTTAAATTCCTGCATTAATTCATTTATTCTCCAAATGAGTATCCAATCATACTTAAAAGCTGATACAATAAAACAGATTAGACTCCCACCTGCAGTCCTCTAAGGAATCATAGAATGATGATATTGTAGGGAACATCCTCTGAGAAGTGTCTTGAAAGAAAAGGACAGGGTGCAAAAGACAGAACATCATAGGGGACCCTCACTTAGATAGGAGAAGTCAGACAAGGGACAGTGAACTGAGATGTGAAAGACACACAGAAATAAACTAGGCCAAGGTGTGGAGGAGCCTAAAGTCTATGCAAAGTCCCTGAGGGGAGAGGATCTTGGCATAACCCCGTGTAACATAAGGCAAGAGGGCTGGATAAGGAGGTCTGAGATGAAAGTGGAGATTCCGGCAGAGCTCAGTCAGGTACAGTCATGCCTTCAACTATTTTAAGGCCTGTGGCTTTACCTACAAGCTTTGGGGGCATTTAAATGTAAGACTCATAAGGAAACAGTGTAACATCTTTTTCTTTTTTTTTTTTTTTTTTGTACTGGGGACTGAACTCACGACCTCACATTTGCCAGGCAGGTACTTATGCCACTGAGCTAAATCCCCGGCTCTATAGCATAACATCTTCACCCACCTTATTCATCCCAACATTCCTAGTACTTGTAACAGTGCCCAGTGGATAGTAGGTACTGAATAAGTATTTGTTCAGTTCACTGATGGGTCAGAGCCTTTGATTGCTGTGTGGAGAATAGATGGAAGGAAATGAAGTCAAACTGGAAGACAATTTAGAAGGCCACTGCATATCCCAGTGACAAATTCAACAGCTTGGACTAGAGTGGTAGCAGAAGAGATGAAGCATGAATTACTCCACATATATCCTGTGGCCTTAATTAATCTGTAAAGATCATGTCAATGCGCAAGATCCCGAAAGACCATCAAATTCCATGCAAACTAAAAATAGCATGTCACATGATGAGTGAAGTCTTGGGGAATAAGAGTTGTACGTGGTTGCTGCTATCAGCCAGCAAAGACAGCAAAGGAGAAAACTTGCTCCTGAAGACAAAGGGAGCATAGATCATTGAGAACCTGTGCTTTAAAATATCCAGGTTCAGCAAGCTAAACCCCAGAGCATTTCCTGCCTGGGACTTCACCGAATCTTCTCCATCTCCTGCAGGTCACAGTAAGCTGGAGCCTCATCATGTCATCACAAGGAGCCCCTTTGTTGCTGTGAGGACTGTATATGTTTTGTGTGTGTGTGTGTGTGTGCATGTGCGTGTGCGTGTGCTTGTGTGCATGCGAGTGTGTGTATACATGCACATACAGGTGCTTAGCCCATCTCTCATCCTGGTAAGGAAATGCTCCTATCAGCTTATGAGATAGAATGTTAAGAAAGAAAGGGAGGAGAAGGGAAAGAAAGGGGCCTTGGAGGCATGAGAATAGATGGTGCCCCTCCAGGTCACACAGTGTCTGTGCTTCTGGCATCACATGCCAAGGTGTCGGGCATGGCAATTCCTGAAGCAGAAGTTGCAAAAGAACTGGCCAAGGTTATCTGGTGCCACAGCGGTCTCCATCTCCCAGCCCAGATGGCCAGGAATGCTATGAAGCAGAGATCTCTGCTCCCCGTGGACAGCTGAACACTTGGCATCGTTTAAATCATGACCACTCACGCCCACTGGACAGGTTGGCGGTTCCCTTTGAAGGACAAGGAGTAGGCAAGGGCCCTGGAGAGGGAGTTCTCACTGAGAGACAGCGATCACTGTTCTGGGTCTCGGGTCCCTGTATGAATGCCCCCAGCCCAAGAGAGGGCTGGGCAGGCAGGTACACTGGACAAAATAGGGCAGGATTTCCAGACCTGCACTGAAAGACAGAATAATACTTAAAACAGCCACCAGGTGGTCGTTCATCTTAAATGATTTTTATAAAAGGAAGAAAAAGAAATCGTCCATGGTTATATTTAAACAATAGTCCAGAAAATAGAACTAACATATATTATTCTTCTGATGTTTCATGAAGTAGACAGTATTTTATAGGTGGCTGCCTCTTTTCAGGGTGTTGGATGAAAAATAATTACTTAAACTGACAGAGCCACTCCGAGCTCATTCACAGGAAACAGATTTAAGCTGTTACCTGTGCCCTTAAATTTGCCTTTGCGTGAAAATTGCTCTCACCATCCTTAAGATGTTGGAACAATATTCTTACTGTGACTCTCAGCTGGGTGTTCAGGACCTGCTGCTTTGCTTTGTTCTTTCTCATAGCTCCTCAGACACCGTACACTCCCACCTGAGGAGTATTAGCTTGTGTACAGAACACATATCCCCCAAGGGCAGCCTCTGGCCTTTGCTAAGCTGACGGTGAAGTCTATGGGTAGTGCTGACTCTGGGATCGGCACCTAGATCCCGGGCAGAACACTTCACCCAGTGGGTGAGCTATCCAGGATCCCAGGGAGTAGAGCATTACAGGCCTCACAGTGACCATCCTCAGAGTATGGATGTCCTGGTGTCACAGGTAAACATAGACACTCAGGCTTAGTTAGTAGCTACTTATGACATCAAAAATGACACACCAAGTTCTTTGAGAAAGAAACAAACAGTTGTTATCTTTTTTCCAGGACCTGCCCTACTGTTTGAAACATTTTCTCCTATATTCACATTTCATACTATTATAGGCAGCTAAGTTAGATACAAATTAACATACTGTCAGAGAGGAACCAGACTCTCAAGGAAGTCGGCCCAAAAAAAAAAAAAGACATCAGAATTGTGGCTGGGGGTGCATCTGAAGAAAGCCAGGCCTCAAGATAAGAAGTAATGTCCAGGCCTGCACTAAGGGATAAACAATAACTTGAGATTATGCTTTAATTAGTGCTACCTGGTCCAGTAAGTCCAGACAGGCACCTGTTACCCAGGTAGGAGGCTGACCAGAGCACCCAGACCCATCCCTTCCCAAAAATGTCTTTGTTCTCTCCATGTGCCCTTGCTTCGTGAGGCATTTCTCTATTGGATCAAAATTAGCTAAGCAGCTATACTTGTAATCCTATAGGTTGATTGTGGTTTACCCAGGTTGCACCCACATTGTGAATTTGCTGTAGAAATTGCACCTGACAAAATGCTTCGATGCACACCCATTCAGGACTCCCTCCTGGAAATCCAGAAACTATTCTTCTCTCCTTACTTCTAGTAAAACTCTCCTAAGTTCTTATTTGGTTCATGACATCATTCAATTTTGTGGACTGCGAACTCAGTACATTTGACATCGAATAGGTCAGGAGTTATATTTCTCCTATATCAATACCAGGGGCCTGTCCTTCAAGAAGCATTCCTAACCTGGTAGTCTTAGCAAGGGTTTACATGCAGGGTGTCTAGATCTGCCCTCTACTCAGCCCAGCTAAAATATCACTGGGTTAATTTATGTGTCAAACTTGATGGTTAATTTATGTTCAAACTCGATTGGGTCACAGGATGCCCAGATAGTTGGTTTAATATTACTTTGGGTATGTCTCTGAGGCTGTATCTGGATCATAATAACATTGGAATTGGCAGACTGAGTAAGGAAGACCACCCTCCTCCATGTGGCTGGGTCTCATTCAGTCTACTGAAGACTTGAATGGAATGAAAAACCAGGTAAGAAGGAACTCTCCTCTGTCCATCTTTGTGCTGGGACATAGAACCTTCTCTCCTGCCTTTCAACCTGAAAGAGCTTATGCCATTGATTCTCCTTGCTCTCAGAATGTCAGACTCAGACTAAAGCTAGATTAAAGTTATAGTTTTGGCTCTCCTAGATCTAGATTGCTCATAATTTTATGAGCCAACACAGATGTTAGATAGATAGATAGATAGATAGATAGATAGATAGATAGATACCTTTGGGATGTGTGGGCCTGTAGAGGACACTTAGGTCATTGGAAGCCTACCCTTAAAAGGAACTGTGGTAATTTCCTGTCCTCTTGCTCACTTTTTGTCCTCTCCTCTCTTACTTGTCTTCTCTCTCATTTCTTCCCCTTTCATCTCCCTAGCTGTCTCTTCCCTCTCTCTTTTTCTGTTTCCTCTCACCCTCTTTCTTTCCCTCTCCCTCTCCTTCTCCTTCCTTGGCTCATAAAGTGAGCACTCTCTCTTACTCACACTCCTACCAAAGTGTGCTGCCTTTGCCAGAGACCCAAACCAATATGGCAGTCCAACCTTGGACTTGAAGCTTCAGATCCACGAGCCAAAATAGATCTTACTTCATAAGCAGCCTGTGTAAGGTATCTCCTTACAGTGACGGAAAACTGACTAATACATAACACATGCACACACACATACACACACACAATCTGTTTCCCCCAGAGAACTCTGACTAAACCGTATGCTACACAGTTTTTCAAACACCTTCAATAGCTTCCTGTAAACAAGTGGCAGAAATTCAAAGGAGTGTGGTAGCCAGAGACAGGATGCCAAATCTCTGAGTTCCAGCCATCTCTTTACCAGCTGACTTTTGATGGACCATCATTGCCAGATTTTTCTATTTTTTAGGAGAAATCAGAAATCTGGATAATCTGGATTTTTTTTTACATTGGCAACTACTTCAAAAATGTTTCAAAACTTCCTGCGTGCCAATCAGCTCCGTCTGTGGGCCAGCCCCAGCCCCTGTCTGCCAGTGTGCCATCTCAGCTGTAGGGAGACATTGGGAAATCTTTCCTGGATCAAAGGAAAGGGCATGTTTAGAAATATTTCTCTGCTACAACTGCTGCTTAGCGACATTAATTCTCACATTGATTACTTGTCCCAAGTGCCCATCCCAAGCAACCCCTCAGCACATTTCCATTATCCCCTGAGACCCCTGGGGGAGGGGGTTGAGGACAAGTAACATTATCTCCATTTCTATATTTTTTAAATGGAGATAAAGATTCTTCAGATGCAATGCCCCATAGAAAGATGATAGAAAAATTTCAATCACATCCTACTCAACGTCAGGTTCAGACTCCCCCAACCCCCAAGGGAACTTCACAGTGATCATCCAGAGGCATGGGGTTTCTTCTGTTCTTTCACAAGCACCTGCACAATATGGATTAAAATGTCGATGTTGGGTGAGAGAAAGGCATAAATTTCAACCAGCATCCCGGTTAATAGTTTAAACTTTTCCTCGGAATTGCTTGATCCTTTTCGTCTCGTTTGGATCATCATCCTTTTCTTTTTAACTTGGCGTTGCTCTTTAACGATGTCTTCACTGTTCTCCTCCCTCCTGGGAGCTTCCTCTTCCATCAGGCCGAGCCTCCTCCCGGGTCCCCAGGTGGGGAAGATGCAGAGCAATGCCCAGATGGCCTGGAGACGTTTACGGTGGGCCCTCCGTTGTATTCAAATTGATGGCACCACATTAGCATGGGCTGCCCTTTGGTGCTCATTCGTTCCTGCACTCCGGGGGTTAAAGGAGCCGCATGCGCTCCAGATGTTCAGTAGCTCTTATAAATGAAAGATTAGCGATTTTTTGCTGCTGCTGCTATTTCCTCTATTCGTGTTTAAAGCTGATATTTTCTTTAGGAACTTGCTTAGCATGTGAGTCAGAAGAATCTCCTCCCTGAGGTACTTCAATCAATAACATGCACGAGAAGGGAGCAAAATGGAGAGGAGGAAGACATGGGCTGTATTAATTTGTTGACTCCTATAGCCTCCCAATGGCTGATGTATATACATCCTGTGGTTGTGCTCCACTCTTTGAAATATGGATCAAATATATGTGACGTGTTTTGTTCAGCCTAAAGACAAACATGGAAAAGAAAAAAAAATCTTTCTTCCCCCTCTCTAGTGAGAATATCTTTCGTTAACGCTACCACAGAAATATCAACTTTATTTTCAAATCTGGCTTATCTCGCCACTAAACAAGAGATGTAAGTGTCTGAAATATGACTGTATCTAACTCAAAGATGCCACCAACAATGCCTTCCCAGGAGAGAAATAAAGAAAGTACCCAAAATGGATTCCAATAAATGAATGCCAGTTTAAGATCTACCACGTCTGTCTTTTGTACACAGAGACACTACCCGGCCCCTGCTGTTCCAAGAGCTGTTCAAGCATTGAGTAAGTAGAGTTCCAATGAGATGAAACCTTCTGCCTCGGCTGGTGTTTAACAAGCTGTTTTCTTGCTACAATTCAGTCAGGATTTCTCTAGCCTTAGCAGAATTACATTTCACATCTTCTCCTAATACAGATGTTCCTCAACTTGTGATGGGGCAATGTCCCGATAAAACCCACTGTAAGCAGAAAATCCCATAAGTGCAAAGTGCATGAAATACCCTTAACCTTCCAAGCTTCCTAGCTTAGCCACAGAGCACACTGACAAGAAAAAGGGAGAGAGGCGATGAATTATCTATTTCAGTCTAGAGAAGCACACTGTCCAGAGGTGACTTTGCTCTGCCAGTGGTTCAGATCCCAAGCAGACACCTCCAGAACCCAGTGAGCTCATTTAGCCCAAGCTTCCAATGCCTGGCAGATATAACTTTGTCCACCTACCAGATTCCAGTGGACTCTCTGGCACCATTTCTCTTTCAAGAAGAAGGAAGCCCAGCTGGGGGACCAAGCATTATCTTTGATGCTCTAAGTCACTGAGGCCTTACTCCAGACAGAACCAAAAAGATATCTGGCACAACTCTGCCCAGAATGCATTGTTCAGACTCTATGCGTACAAGTCAAAGGATCAGCCGGTACAGGTTGCTAATTTCATAGACCACACATGCCAACCCTAATACTATGTGCAGTGTAGACAAGTGGGTTCTCACATGCAATGATGAAAATGAGATAAATTTTATTTTAAAAAGAATAAGAAGGGTCGTAGATAGTAGATATTCCTTCCATACTAATAACAGCAGCTTGTTGCATGATCCCCTCATATTCTCTCCCCACCTTCATACCTCCTCAGCTCTAGGGAGAAGTCCTGTTGGTATAAGCCATTTAGCACCCAGCATCCCTAGAAAGAGCATTAAGCAATTAGTTCAGGTACAGAGCCCAAGTTTATTAAATCAGTAAGATATCTCAGGTGTAATATAGCCACCTTGAAGGAGAAGATAAAGCAAGTAAACGAGAAAGGACAAGGTCCTGATTTATGCAATTGAACCACTGGAGACACTCTCAGCAAGAATTCCTATTGACCGACTGCAGAGTCATGGGAGTAAAGATAAATCATTTATTGTTTAAACCAGTGGGAATGCGTTTCTACCTCCTTTGGAACCAAAAACATCCCTACTGCTACTTAGAAGACGAGTAACAGTGCTACGTATTGGGCCTAAGTCAAGGGGGAAATACTTTTATCCCTGTTAATGCCAGCTCCATCTTCAAAGAGATAGAGAGGAAAGGAGGAGGGAATAGAGAGGCATGAGTGTCACCCTAGTGCCTTCTCTCTCCCTTTCTCTCCCTCCCTCTCTCTCTCTCTCTCTCCCTGGCTCTCTCTCTCTCTCTTTGCACTGCCAAGTGGTAATGTGGGAATGGGGCGGGAAAGGGAGAGGGTGAGAGGCCAGACATGGGGGAGAGGTGCCCACTGGAACATGCTAGCATCATGTACAGGTTGTCTGGACTCTGATTCTGTGAAGTACGCACTTTGGGCCACACACCTAAATGTGTAAATAACATATTAGTGTATACAACTGTGTTTAAGGTGCTTTCGTGAATAATTGGAAGTATAATCAATTGTGTTATTTCTATGATCAGAAATGTTAGGTATTTGTTTTCCAAAGACACCTGTGTCCTGCACATGTCAGAGGAAGAAGCTGGCCCCTTTTAACATCTTCCCTACCCAAATGCAGGGAAGCTGAGAGGCAGGCAAAGACACTCCAATTGCGACCTCACACTTCACATGATCAGGATAAGCAAACTCCTGTACAAGAAAAGAAAGGAGTTGTTGCGATGTCCTTCTCTGCCTTCCAAAGCTATTACTGTCACCCTTCAGGTCAAGAGGCTTCTGAAACACTTCCTCAGGGTCTTGCCTCTCCAGGTTCTCCAAAGTGATCACAAATATAGCAATGTCACACTCTGAGTCTCTAACGGCTACTATGGTGTTGTTTCCTTTCTTGTTAACAACATCTAGTGAACCTATCTTCAAATAAATTCATTTTCTTTTCCAGCCAAAATGTGGAGAATCTATCTGTCATTTGGTGCAAGTAGACACCAGAGTAAAAGTTATGAAATGGGGTGGTTGCCCTGGGTCAAAGAAACTTACATGAAAATTGGAAGGCAGGAGGGTTTTGGGGCAAAGTCAGTAAATGCCATCTGGATAGGTCAAGAATCATTCCAAAAATTGACAGATGCTAAGAAAATAGAAGGAGCAGGAAGTAGAAAAAGAGGAAGAAGGGGAGGAGGAGGACAAGCAGGAAGAGGAAGAGGAGAAAGAAGGGAGGAAGAAAGGAGGAAGAGGCAAATTAGGAAACAAACAATGGGCTCTTAAAAAGGAGACCAAGAAATTATCACATTTTTTGCTCACAATTGGCTGATTGGCTAGAAGAAGGCTCAGGCAGCTCCAAACCATCCCTTTAATGCTTCCCAGTAAGTCATTAAGGACTGAAAATGCAAGCTTTCGCCCCTGTGGGAAAAGTCTGTGCCTCCTCTTTTTTTCTGTCACTAGAAAAAAAGTAGGTGAAATCTTTATTGACACAGGAATTAAGTTATCATGATTTTGGAGAACTTTAAAATGGCCTAAGAGAATATTCAATGTTGAAATTCTTACTTTTCACTAATCCCCTTTATTTCCTCCCTTTATTGGCATTTTCTTGGCTACGGTGCTCCTCCTTCCCATTCTTTCTTTCTTTTATTTCTTCTTTTCCTATCGTAAGCACTGTAGATCACCTCTGGGCAGCCCTTACATCTGACCCTCCTGTGGCAAACTGCTTACGCTGAGCTCCAGCAAGAGCAAGTCGATGAACACGCGCACACACACACACACCATGGCCTCTCTTTTTGCTCTCAACCCAAACCTGCTTCAGTCAACAACTACAGAAGTCTTACTGCTGACTCCCAGGAAGGTGGAGACAGACAGCGTTCAGCCCTGGGCACAAGCCTGTCCCCAAAAACAGTTAGCACAGCAATGAATGAGTTCTCACTGGGTCCCAGGCTACATGCCTTGGTGGTCATCTACACTATCAAGTATGTTCAGAATTCATTCCAACTGCCCAGGAAGCGAACACTTACTATTAACACCTTCTTGCTGCTGAGAAAAAGGGGAACTCCAAGCATTAAGCAATTTGCCCCATGTCACAGAGCTAGTCAGTGGTGTGCTGGAATTGGAACCCGGGTCTGTGGCACAGCAGCTGAGCATAAATACTTAACCTCGGAGCCGTCTTTGCCTTTCTCAATTCCCTAACCTTGGGGAAGTGAGGAAGGTGCGGGGTTGAGGGGCTTGGACAATGACACCTTTTTGATAGAAACATGGCATCCCCACTGAGCACGAGCCAGGCAGGGTTCATTCATTATGCCCAAGCCAAGGGCCGGGGGGACCCCACTGCATCAAACACAATGAGACGTTCCACGCTAGAGATCTGGAATCTCAAAATTGCCAGGCCCGGGATGAGCTCAGTGAAGCACTTGGCTTGCAAAGTCAAGTCAGATGGTGTGAGAATGTTCAAATTGCTTAAGATCAGAATTGTTTTCTTTCACAGCCCCTCCCTTTTCTGTCATAAGTAAGGTCAAAATGACGTTATTCCATCCAAAAGTTGAAAGAAAAAAAAAAACTAAATGTCAAGCAGTTTGGACGTTTGTAAGTAACAAATTCTACTCTGCATGAATCTCCTGGGACGTCTAAAGGAGGTGAATTGCTTCTCTGTCCTCCTGTTGCTATTTTCCCACACTGTCCTCATGGCTATCATTAGGGTTCACTCAACACTCAAATGGCAGCATTTAAATTGATCGAGCATAAAAGCAGACATCGCCTCTGTCCCGAGGACCCCCTTCCCCCAGCTCAGAGGCAGCTGCTGAATTGGAGCCACCAGAGCCAGTGCTGGGCTCCTGGACTCCTCCCTCCTTTGTGCATTGTCTACAGGAGAAACCAGTGCGGGCTCACCTTGCTGTGCAGACCAGACGGTCTTCTTTATCTATAAAGGAGCCACTTGGATCAACCAAACTGGCCACAGGATGTCACTGTTACTCCACACACACAATAACAACGGAGCGTTTCCTGCAGGGGTTGGATCTGGAGGGGACCTGGGCTCCCCTCCGCTGGCCTCTCACAGAACTGTCATCCCTTCGGGTGGCATGCCGCGAGCCAACCGCGCGTGCCCTCTAAAAGCCACATGGCCTGACCCATTGTCTCAATATTTGTATTGTTCTGCATCAAAGGGGACAGGAAGAGAAAGAGGAGTGAAAGGAAGAAAAGGATCAGCGTGGTCTCTCACATCACAGGTGCTCCACGAGTGGGACTTTGAACATTTTATGACCTCGGATGAAACCAACGTCCTTTTCATATATTTTAGAGTGCTACATAGAGTATGGACATCTTTTGCTTATCTTTATTTTCTAAAACTTCTGAAAAGGACAGGGACTATTTAGGCAATTCTTAAAACCATCTTACCTCCTTCGGGATACTGCTTTGTACTCTAGCCTCATCTAGAGATGAGGCCAACTTGAGCTAAATGCTGTCTTTTAGTCCAACAAAGCACGGACCACTACCCACCCCCATTCCTCCAACGTCTCCTAGACTCACCCCAGAGAGCCCACAGCCAGGCAGCAGGCCAGCGCCACTTCCAAGATGGCAAGTGGAAAGCCTTACCAGGGAGCACACGGTGGGTACCACCTGCCATTCTCCTGCCTTGGCCCAGTGTCTCAGAGAAATGCCTTCCCCACGGCTCCTGCCCAGCCCAGGTACCTCTGTCATTTTCCACCAGGAGCCTCCCAGCATGTTCCCCACAGTTGTTGGCATAAAATGGTTCAAGCCAGAATCTTAGACCAGCACAACCACTGAATAGGGGCATTTTGAATATATGTAGAGATGCTTTGAATGATGCAACATCTAAAGCAGTCATGAAGTAAAGGTCTTCTTGAGTCATGAGGAAGGGGAAAACTTTATGCCTTAAAAAAATGACTACTTCAGAAATTAGCCTGAAAGCAGTTTTGATTTTGATCAAAGTCACGGTGGTAGAAGCTCCTCTGCCATGTGTCATCCTATTTTATCTGCACAAAGAATTAAGATGAATAAAGCAGGCAATTTCTGGCAGAGTGAGCACTTAAGAAAGGAGACTAATGGTTCCAGTACTTGCAAGGACATGTGTAGTAGCTAAGCGCTAGAGCTACATAAATACAGCTGATGGAGAGATTTTGCTAATTCCCGCACAAATCATTAATTTGCACACCCAATCTCAGTAGGAGGGAGTAGTTGGTTTGACCCAACTTGTGTCAGGGTGGAAAGTGCACCAGCATGAGATACAGGAGAAAATTGGTAGTCTAAAATGAACCAAGGGGCCAAGGATCTAGCTCAGCAGCCTAAGCGCCTGCCTGGAAAGCGCAAGGTCATGAGTTCAATCTCTGGTGCCACAAAAAAATAAATAAATAAAATGAACCAAGAAATGCATAAAGAAGATCCAGACTGGGACAATTGCCTTAACTACATTCGCCTTAGCATTTGATCAATTGCCTAATAGTAATGGTTTAAAATTAGTGCCAGAATAGAATTTGTTCAATAGTTGTGATTTAATTTACATTCATATAGCAAATATTTCATATACTTCATATTAAAGCAAAGACAATGATGAATAAGGTAGCATATTCTCTGCCCTCGAGATGCTAATTTAGGGAAGCAGATAAATACTCAACCGCAACACAGCGTCACAGTGTCATCAAGAATTTGGCTGGCTTTTGTGTCTGGTTTCCTCGGGCTCACCTCTAAACCTCTGGGGTTACCAGTGACAAGCATGTTTATCAGTGAAAGTGGGCTCCTGTCACCCACGTGACGGTATATGTGATCAGAATAACTCTGAATGGGGGCTACCCGTTCTAGAAACCCCACCTGTGTTATTTGAAGACTGGTACTTGGGTCTGGAGAGATCAACTTGACCTTCAGAGAGAATAAGGGGCCTAGAGAAAGAGCTCAATCACGTGCCAACGATTCCATCAATCATGCCCACGCCGTGAAGTCCCATTTCATGCTCTGGGCACGGAGTTCAGGTGCTTTTCCCTGCTTGGCAGTACTCTGCATACCGTCACACACTGATGTGCCAGGAGGGTAACACCTTGCTGAACACGTTGGACATCTGGAGTTTGGAATCTCCCAGACCTCCCCCCGTGCACCTCTTTTTCTGGTTGGTTAAGTGTAATGTTTCCCCTGAGTCCTTTCTAGTGAGAGATCAAGCCGGAGTGGTCTTTTGTGAGTCATAAATTTAGACCCAGCTGGCCTGGAGCAGGAATTTCCTCAAGGTGCCCCCAAGCTCAGGGTTGGTATCGGAAGTCTCAGGCAGGCCGGGCAGCATGGAAGACAGCTCAGCCTATGCAGTTTGGCCTAAGTATGTGTAGACTGTAATAAAGGAAATCTGGGCACACAAAAGAGGGGCCCGTGGTCCAGATGCATGGGGGAAGAAATCCAGGAAAGACTTGTGGCATGTGAAGGAAGGATGGGAACTTTTTGAGCTCTGGGTAACTTTAGAAAAGGAAGACTCGATTCCATGGAGAATGTTTAGCTCTCAGAAAATCACTGCCATTTTTTCAAAGTCCCAAGTTACAAAAATACTTCTGGCTTCACTCAGGAAGTTCCTCTGACTGGGGTATCCCCAGGCAAGAACCAAGGCTCTCAGGGAGCACAGAGCGGTCAAACATCTAGCAATGCCTCAACGCAGCACAGGGAGAGCCCAGGGTTGGGTCAAAATGGGCTGTTGGGTACACATGTGGGGCACGAGGCAGACTGTGGCCTGCCCACTCCTTCTCTACAGATTTCTCCTCAAGAAACGAAGTATCATTAACCTCCCTGGGCAGAGAAAAACAACTAAAAGTCCTTAAGGTTCATTTAAAGTAAATAGCAAGTTCCTAAGCAGGAGGGTGGGCCATCAAAAATATTATTTGGCAACAACTGTCCTCATTTACCTTTTTGTGAAAGCTGTTATTAATGATGTACTTCTTGAGTGAATGAATATAATTTCTCTCTTATACCTCTGTCAATTGAAATATATTCTACTACCAAATGTAGTACAAATTCTAAGGTGGAAAATGATTTAAAAGAACAAAACAATGGCAAGCATAAGCGTGGTATTTATCCCTCTCTGAAAACTATCTATTTACAGGTAAATGTCTCACCTACTTCTTACTCTACGCAAGAAGATGGACCATATCGGTACCCTCAGCTCCATGTACAGAGGCACAGCAGTTAATAAATGTTCAACCTGACCAGGTAAAGTAGTAATGCTAAGCAGAAAAATAAACCTCAAGCAGCATCATTTCTGGTATGAGAACACACACCTGCTTTGGGTTAATTCCTGTTGGAGCAGGCTGCCCTGTGAGTCACCTCTCCTACCTCATCTGCCACCACACAAACTCGCCATGCCAGTTTAAAACCATTGACTGACTACTCAACACCCATGAGGAGACCCCACATCACCCATCTCCTCCTCACGATTCTTATTTATTTATTCAACATATATTTATTGAACCTCTGGTTCTGATTTCTGGGAACAAAATCGAAATTCCCTTCATACTGGAGCCTCCATTCTCAGGGAGAAAACCAAAGAAAGAAGCAGCAGAGAGAGTATATTAAAGAGCCAGAAGTTCATGGTGACAAGGATGCTGTGGTGGAGGAGGACGCCATTTTAGAAGAGTGACCAGAGAGGTCTCGCATTAAGTAAAGAGGTGCAAGCGCTGCAGAATGAGTGGAACATTCTCACAGAAGTGGGGGAAGAACAGCCATGTAGAAGACATAGTAAGCACACAGGTTTAGGGGTGAGAGTGTGCCTTAAATTTCAAGGAAAGGCAGAGATCAGTGTGGCAGGAACTCAATGAGAAGCAGATGAGAGCAGAGAGAAAACTGAAGTAGCAAAGAGCTCTACATAACAGACTTTACTCTGAATCATGGAGAACTGGAAAGTTTTAAACAGAATGCCATGAGCTGACATTTTAACAATATCAT
Organism: Cuniculus paca; assembly: GCA_004365215.1. Taxonomy (NCBI): domain Eukaryota; kingdom Metazoa; phylum Chordata; class Mammalia; order Rodentia; family Cuniculidae; genus Cuniculus; species Cuniculus paca. Next base: position 26,475 of record RJWT010001982.1, on the reverse strand, counting down.
GTGATGCTGCACAGAGAACAGATCCAAAGGAGCAGGGGAGAAGCAAGGAGATCATCTAGGGGCCATTGCAGAAATCCAGACAAGAGACATGGACAGCTGGAACCAGGAATGAAGCAGGGAATGCTGGGAAAATGGCCAGAACCTGGGTGTAATTTGAAGGTAGAGATGACAGGATTTACTAACAGATAAGATATGGGATGTGATAGGCAGAAAGAGCCAAAGTTGGCCCCAAGGTTAGGCCCAAGCTCCTGGAAAGATGCTGCATACTGAGATGGAGAAGGCTAGAAAAGAGTAGGTCCAGAAGGAAAATGTCGGGAGCTCAGTTCAAGTCGTGCTGACTTTGAGATACTTTTAGGGTGTTGCAGTGTTTCTTCCTCTTGGAGAGAGAGACAGAGAGACAGAGACAGAGACAGAGACAGAGAGCAGTGACAGGCAGACATGAATCTGTAACCTGGAGAAGTCCAGGCTGGAGACAGCAGTGTGAGAGTGAACAGCACAGGATTGGTACCCAATGCGGCAGGAGGAATGAACTTAAGGAAATGAGGAAGAACCACAGAGACTGGAGAGTCACCAAGTTTCTAGAGTTGGCATCAATGCCACATGCTTCCTGGGAATCGTATTCCACCCCAATGCTTCTCTTTTCTGTAAATCCAAGACAGAGCCCATCTGTCTCTTTTCCATGACTGAGAGACGTGAGCATGAACCTGGATGAAGGCACAGCGATGGTCACTCAGAGCTACGCCATGTGTGGCGAGGGTGGTATTCAGTGGATCAAAGCCTGCAGGAGAAAGTGTTTCAAGGGAAATAACAACCAAAAATGATGTCAAAATGTCCTAAAACCGAAGGGAAGGTTGGTGAAGGGCAAATGGTGAAGGGAAAATGCCAGATGGTGTCCCTGTTCCCATCTCCCGTTCTCATCTTCTATAAGGGCCCACATTCTCCACCGTCCACATGACACTTTTCTTCTGAGTAAAGCCAAAGCAGTAAATGCATCCCACCAACCGATTCGAAACGGGTCACCACGGAACAAACTCACGAATCAAGAAGAAAATAATTTGTCTGTACTCAAAATAAAAAACCTGGCAGCCTGGCAGACAAATAAAAAGGGTCCAGGGCTTGTTCTTCACTGTATTAGAGGCGAAGAAATCCGAGGGGTAGGTCTTGGGTAGATGCTCCAGGAATTTGCTGTCCAAAAGGGAAGAATCAAACAAATAGTAGCTCGTTTCAGAGCTAAAGGCTTCTTCCTTCCACTAAGAGGGGCGTCATTTTTTCCCAGTGCCAGATCACAGCCCCTTGGTTTTAGAAATCACAGAAGGCAAGACTGGGAAGTCAAAACCTAGAACAGCTTCCCACCCAGAACTACAGAGCAGGGAGAATCCAGGCCAGGATAGAACTTGTGTCTTCTCCTCGCCACTCGGGAACATCTGTGCGCCACAGCGAATTCATTCTGAAGAAGGCAAAAAAAGAAGAAAAAGAAAAAAGAAAGAGAGAGAAAAAGACAGAAAGGAAAGAAGAAAGAAAGAGAGAGAGAGAGAGAAAGAAAGAAAGAAAGAAAGAAAGAAAGAAAGAAAGAAAGAAAGAAAGAAAGAAAGAAAGAAAAGAAGAAAGAAAGAAAAGAAAGAAGAAAGACAAACTCGCATTTGGGTTTGATTTATGAGGCTGGAGTTCAAATAAGTCCAACCCTCTTCTCTATGTTTAGCAATGAAATCCTTTCCTAAGGGTTCAGAGTTCAAGGTGTAGAGCATAAAGTTCTGGACCAGGAGAAGTGGGAGATGAATCACCTGCTTTGCTGACTGCCCTGTGCGTCTGGGCAATGGTGGCTGCTACCTGCAGCAAGTGGGCTCTCCTGTCCTCAGCCTCCTGGCTGGGCCTCCCACCCTGTCGTGGGTAGAGGTGACCTCGTGAATGCTGCAGGATGGGGAGACAGACAGGATGCGTGCTCCGGGCAGGCCCAGAAAGGAGTAGAGGGAGGAAAGTAGGACCCGGCTATACCAGGCAAACGTGGCTCTCCCGGGGACTCACATCAGTTCAATTCCTTCCTCTCGCCTTCTGGGGGGAGCAAGGGGCACAGAGAGATGGTCGGGGTGCCTATTGCTAGTGAGACTCCCTCCCTGTAACTGTAACATCAGAAGATGGGGAGCAGCAGGGGAGAGAGGGACGCCCCACTTCCTGATTGTGCTCAGCATGGGGCCCTGGGCTCCTAACCCACTAACACACACAGAACGGTCTCAAATGGCAAATCATGTGCCAAGCGTCTGGCACGGTGCCTGGAGCATGGTAGGTGCTGCGGGATGATAGCTGTTATGATGGAGGAGAACAAAAGGAAGGGAAAGGAGGACAGAGGAGGGGGAGAGAGGAGAGGACGAGGGTGGAGCCAGGTACTAACCAGGTGTGGAGGTGGGGAACACCTGGCCCAAGAGCCTGCCAGAGGGGGAACCACGCGTGCATGCAAGCACCAGGGCAGACAGCGGGGCTGGGGCCCACACGGGACGGGGGAGAAGACGCGACGCTGTAAGGGAAAATGTGCATCTGCGATGTGCCGAAGCCAGAGGCCCTGGAACTCAGCGCTGTGCTGAACGAAGTGGAAGAAATGCTATTAAATCCGTGACTCCATGAGGTAATAATATTCCCAGCGAGCCCGCGCCTACAGAAATACACCCGGCGAGCAGGCTTTCCAGGAGCCCCCTCTCAGTTATAACAAGCTGCCTATCTCCTGCTGCCAGGATGCAGAGAAAAAATGAAAACCGGTTACCAGCTACATTATAAACTTAGTGACCGGCTTCACCTCCCCTGGCTTAGTGACGAGCTCAGCTGCCTTTTGGGCACGGAGAAAGAAACATAAGGCAAGGATTAAGTTTCTGGCTTTTGAAGGCATCAAGAGTCAGAAATGCTTTCAGCTGGCATTTCTCTCTGTTATGCAGTCGGCTCTGAAGGATTTATTTTCTTTGCCCTACTTCATAGAAGTTACTGGGGGCAATTACCACAAAGATGATTGCCAGGGAGTTTTTTTAAGTGGACACTAGGTGGCGCTGTCTCCCCAGCTGTTCGGGTTCCCCGGTAGGCAGTGCCAAGACGTTTCATTTGAATCCTCCTCGGAGCTTTCTAACGTGCAATAAGAGTGAGGAATTCAATGGTCAGAAAGGCACTCACTTACTTTCTCCAATCTGTGGGTCTGAGAGCCCCAGGAGAGTGGTAGAATCCTTTATACACTTCACACTCTCACAATTTTATTTCTCTCTGTAGCAAGTGGAACAATTAGAACCGTGTTCGGAGAGTCACAGTCAGCAGTAGGCAATCTTGTTCAGTTTGGACTGGTGCGTTTTGATTCATTTTACAAGCCTGTTTTCTTTTTTCTTTTTTTTTTCTAAAGCCTGTTTTCTTACTACGAATTATCCACGACTTTCCAATTTATGTAAAGGTTTTGTAACTGCATACCTCTCTTGATGTCACTTTTATTCTGCTCAAAAGCCAGGACCTCTTACATGAGTTGGAGCTCACACTACTGCCCAAGAGGCCTTGGGTCTGGCTCATTCTCCCCTAGAGACAGAAGGAGACAGCTGCGATGTTGGGGTGGTCTCCCCAGGCCTCACAGAGACACAGACACCACCAGACCCTGGGCCTCCCGAGCCTTTTCTCACCAGGCTCTCCTGTGTCCAAATACCTTCCCTAGGCCAGGAAGAACAGTAAGTTTCACGGTGCTTGAAAATTGTTACTGGGATATGTGTAATGCCAAACAGAAACATCAGGAATCCCAGTGGCTTCCAGGCAGCATGGAAGACCTGAGAGAAAAGCAACTAACTTGTGGCAACACATCGAGTATGAAGAATATTACTCACAAGGATGCTGCTTGGGCACCAGAGAATCACCTCCTTCCAAATACCCGCCAGGACTCTGCCTGGGTCAGGGACCCGGCCCCAGCACCCAGACTACTGTCGTCTCGGATCTGCCCTCCCAAGTGCTCCCAACAGCCCCCTTCCCTCCAGTCTCTCTCACTCTGTCTCTTTCACTCTCTCTCCTGCTGAGGAGACCCTGCCTCCCAGAGCAGAGTTATCAGAGCATAGACTTGCGAACCCAGCTTTGGCCCACTGTGTGGATGAGCTGGGAGTGGCCGAGTGAACTGATCTTCCCTGAAAGTCTGTGATTTCTTTGATATTGACACTGCTTCTTTGCTGTGCTTGTAAACCTGAAATCTGCATTACGTTGGTTTACATGTTACTGGCTCTTTGTTCCAATTCCTGGAGGATGAACGTGCTTCTCAGGTCGAAGCTCTGCTCTGGTGTCTTGTGTTACTTTCTGGGCTTGGGCTAGGAGCAGAGGCTGCCCAGCATTCCCTGGAACGAGAGGCTGTCACATCCCACCAGCGCGCATGTTCCTGCCTTAGGAGAAGCTGGGTGCTCGAGCCCAATGACACGGAAAATGTCTAACATTTCAGGACTTCTTCAACTTGTTTTTCATTAACAAAGTGTGACGATCTTTACTGGTCTCACTAGTCACAAATTTTGCAATCAGTTAAAGTTTAAAGGGTGAGAATTACTAAAAGGAGGGAGATTAAAGAAGGATGCGATCTCATTTTCTAGAGAAATGAGACACTTCCTGCAACTAGTTTGTTAGCTCACTGATTCAGAGACTATAAGGAACACCCGTTTTATTATTTATAGAACACTTACTATATATGCTTACTCCACACCAGGAACCTCAGGGCTTGGAGAGAGTGAGGCTGGACCAGACCCTGTCCATCCATAAATATTCTGTGAATAAAGGAACAGTAAATAAGTGAGTGCATTTATTATATTTTAATTACATTTTAGTTCGTGTCATTCATGTATATTCCAGCTACAACCAATTATTCCCTGCCCTGCACTCATATGCTTTCTGCTTGATCCAAGTTCTTTTATGGTAAAATCTGTACAGCTCATTCCTTCAGATTACCAACATACTCCCCTGGTGACTGTCAGGCCTTTGAGGAATTCAGGGTCCCCAGAGTCATGAAATCTACTTTCCACAGGGTCAGGGGAGACATATAAAAGGTGAATGATACTGGACCAGGACAGAACAGAGGCAAATTGGAGAGCAGAGTTCAAATTCTTCCTGAAAGAGCTACAGTCATTTCTCATCTCGGGGAAGAAGGCTGTGCTGTGAGATCTTGACTCTGGGAAATTCGTATTGCTGCAGGAAATTGCTGAGTTTTAAAATGATCATAAGAACTTTTGTTAGAACACCATTTAGGCCAAATAAAACATGTCTTGTGGGCTGGATTCTGACTGTCCATCTGAGATCTCTGATGTATGGTTTCAGATTAAATACACATTTTAGAGAGAGTAATAAATCCAATCTACCAAAATAGTTCAGAACTATCTGGCTTTATGAAGATAGTTTTCTTCATTGCTATGGTGTTTTAATCCCTACATGGAGATATTCGATAATTAAACAGTCCTATCCTGTGGACGCATTCTCTAAATATCCTTTAAACTCCCATCAAACTTGTACGGAAGTCTGAACTAGAAGGGAAGGGGAACCATTACAAGGAAAAGTTACGTACATCATAGATTCTGTGCTTATTACTTTATTTAAATGAAAGACAAATGATTTTGATCTTCTATAGGAGACTTCTTGGGACATAGAAAAGTAGATTTTCATTGTCTTACTTTATTATTTTAACAGACTGTCACACAGTGCTGCAAATAAATCAACACATTTATTATCGATACAAAGATTCAAAAGAATTCCTTGGTTATTACTCCCAAGTTCTCTCTCTTATGAAAGCAAAAGGAAAAATCTGCTTGGTGCTTTAGATTACTTATTCACTCAACAAACATTTATGGATACAATTAGTTGGCATCCTGAACTGCAAAGTTTATCATTCCTTGAAGGTTTTCCAGGACTGAATCTGCCTTTTGATGAAGCACACTCAACACATTTATTAGATGTTGTTTTCGAACAAATCTATTGTAAAAACAGAGTTGATTTCTAGTAACGGCAACATGAAGAGGTTGGCTATTTCCTTTTTATGGAACAGGACAAAGTTGTCTTTCTTTTAAAAAAAATTGTCTCAGCATACAGAAATCTACCAATGGCAGAAAATAAATTAAGAAGTATTTATTCTAGAAAACAAAAACTGATAGTGCTTTGGGTTAGAATGATGGAAATCTGTATAGCCTGGGCTATTCCTGAGTTTATCCCTCTCCCCAGCTCAGTTAGTAAGAATTACATCCATAAGTATTTGAGCTGGTTGCAATAAAAAACAGACTTTGCTGCCAGAGAATGGAGACTTGCCTAGGGCATGAGGGAGGGGCAAACATCTACGACACTTACAGCTAAACATGGCAGACTGGACTTGGAATGGATGTAAAATTCTGCCACTTTTCTAGAGCAATGCTGTATCTCCCAGTTTAAAATGAGGAGTCAACTAGCCAGAGATTTAACTGGGCAGTCTTGGAATTTAGAACATCATAAAAAGGCTGAGATAAGCTCCACACATGTGCGGCTGACAGCTAAACTACACATGTACGGGGGAGTTCCAGGCTTGGGAACTGGCTGCAACTTCAACGCATTCCCTAATCACACACAAACCAATTGGAATGGAACAGAAGTCTAAGGGCTTCAATGTGTTTGAACGAAATTGCACACCAATCATTTGTTGACCACTAAACTGTACCTACAGAGGTCTGGCCTCTACAGAGCCAGGTCAAAAATAGAAATAGGAAAAACGGATAGCCAGAGACATCAGCAATTGTTATCCTAAGAGAAACATCAATTCTACAGTGTAAGAGACATACAAGAGCAAAACCAAACCTGATGTAGTGGCACATGCCTGTAATCCCAGCACTTGGTAGGCTGAGGCAGGAGGATCACTGTGAATTCAAGGCCAGCCTGGACAACATAGCAATAACTTGTCTAAAAAGAAAAAAAAGGCAAAAACAAACACACACACACACACACACACACACACACGAAAGTATAACTAACTCATACTCGGGTTAAGGAAGAAACAATCGTTATAAACTGACTGAATGACTCTTGATGTCAGACCAAACAGAAAACAATTCAGACAACTATTATAAATACACATGAATAACTAAAGAAAACTATGTTCAAAAGATTAAAGAAAAATATCCTAACAACTACTCAACAAGTAAGAAGCCCATGCAGAGAAGTAGAAACCACAGAAAATAAGCAAATAGAAATTCTAGAGTTGAAGAGTAACGTTGAAATGAAAATTTTACTAAATAAGATCAACTGCAAGCTTGAAATGGCAAGAAAAAGAAGAAGAAATTGGAAGATATATCAATAGAAATTATTAAATCTGAAGAGCAGAGAGAAATAAGTAAAGAAAAGTGCCCAAATCCACAGAAGCTTGCCAGATAATGTCAAGCATTCTAACATATGTGAGGTCCCAGCCAAAGAGGTAGGAAAGCTACAGAAAAACCACTGAAGAATTTGTGGCTGAAATTTCTCAAAACTTGATGAAAATCACTAACTTACGGATCCTAAAGTCCTGGCAATTGTCATGTGAAATGAGCACACAGAGAACCACATTGAGATACATCATTGTTAAACTGCTAAAAGTCCAAGATAGAAAATCTCAAAAGAAGCAAGAAAAAATGATTTCACCACTCACAAAACAATAATACTGCTAGCAGCTGACTCTTCATTAGAAACGATGTAAACCAACAAGCACTGGAATAATATATTCAAAGCATTGGAAAGTTAAAGAAGAAAAAAGTCCACCAGAAATCCTATATCCAAAAGAAGAAAATGAAGTAAAGACACTTCCAGAAAAACAAAAACAGAAAATTCTTCAATAGAAAAGTGTAGTATATGAAATATGAAAATTTAAGTCATTTGAGATGAAAGGAAATGATGTCACATGATAACCAGCATCCACAGGAAGAAATGAAGAGACTCAAAATGGGTAAAAGTTGAATATTGAAGGTCATATATTTTTCCTTGTCTATTATCTTCTTTATAAGCACATGATTATTTAACACAATCATAACACCATATTCTTAGGTTTATAATATGTACTGAGATATATATATATATATATATATATATATATATATGAACAAGGATATGGAGCTGTATTAGTTCCTATATTTTATTTAAATCAGTATTAACCTGAATTGTGATAACTTAAAAGAGAAAAAATCATAATCCCTAAAACAACTACACTAAAAGAGTTTTCAAAAGATGTAATTAAAAATCAATGGAGGATTTAAAATGCTACATTAAAAATATTTCTTTAACCAAAATGTCAGTAAAGGCAAAATTAAGGAACAAGTAAATGGACAGGGTTATAAGAAAAAATATAGGGACAAAATTGGAGGCATGAATCCAAAGATATTAATATTACATTAAATATGAATCAACTCAGTGCTCTGATTAAAGTAGAAATTATCAGACTACAGAAAAACAAGATTCAATTTATATGCAGTCTGCAAGAAAACACTCCACATTCACATATGTTGAAAATGTTTTTAGAATACCTCACAATTATAGTCACCAAAAGAGAATTGGAAGGGCTATACTAGCATAAGACAAAGTAGACTTAAGAAAAGACATATTGCTGAGAGACAGAGATGTCTTATATGATAACAGTGCTTACATACACAAAGACATTTTAAGTAAAATGTGCATGCACCTATACCAGAGACAAAATATACCACACAAAATACACAAAATTGAAAGAGGAAACAGACAACCCAACAGTTTCATAGGGAAATTTTAATACTCTTTCCTCAGTAATTGGTAGTTCATAACAAAAAATTACCTATAAGAATATACAAGTCTTTGGCCAGGGATTTAATTCAGTGGCTCAAGTGCTTGCCTGATAAGCACAAGGTTGTGAGTTTGATCCCCAGTACAAAAAAAAAAAGAATATACAAGTCTTTAACATCTTAATCAAACTGAAAGAGATCCCTTGAGCAAAAAATAGCAGACTACACATTCTTTTCAATAGTAGAAAAAAATCTTAGTACTACCCAAAGATCTCCAAATGAAACAGCACACCTCTGAATATCCTATAGTTCAAGTAATATATGAAAAAGGAAATTAAAAAATATCATAAACTCCATGTAAATAAAAATACAATGTGTCAATCAGCTTTCTGTCATTGTGACAAAATACCTGAGATAATCAACTTAAAAAGAGGAAAGGTTTATTTGGGTCATAGTTTCAGAGATTTCATTCCATGATCAGTTGGCCCTCTTGCTCTGGGCCCGTAGTGAGACAGTAAGTACATCACCAATGTTATTATGCAGTAGAGCAAAGTTGCTCACTTATTTCATGGAGAGGTAAAAAGAGAGAGAACAGGACAGGGTCCCCATATCTCCTACAAAACCATACTCCCAGTAATCTAATTTCATCCCACTAGGCTCCACCTCTTGCAAATTCTACCACCTCCCCACAGCACAACAGGATGGTGACTCAACCTTTGAGGAACATTTATCCAAAGCTTAGCACACAGTATATCAAATTCTGTGTGTTAAAGCTAAAACACTAGTTAGAGAAAAATTACAACTTTACATAAATCAATGAAAATAGAAAACAAAAAACAATAGAAGAAAAGCACTGAAATCAAAAGTATGTTTCTTCACGTGATTCACAAAATTAAAACTCTTTTAGCTAGACTGACTCAGAAACAAAGAGAGAAGACAAAATTTACCAAAATAGAAAATAAAAAGGGCTCACAAACATACACTATGGAAATTTAAAAACTTAAAATAGAATATTTCACCATTTTATGTCAACAAATTTGACAATGTAAATGAAATAGACAAATTCCTAGAAGGAAACAAATTACCAAAACTGACTCATGAATAAATGACAGTAGTGAGTACTGACCAAGTAAAGAAATTGAATTAATAATTTAAAAACTACCCCACAAAGTCCAAACATAGATGGCATTACTGCTGAATTCTATCAAACACTTAAAGAAATACTAATCCTGCAAAAATTCTTACAGAGAATAGTAAAAGAAGAAACACTTCCAAATGCATCTTATGAAACCAGTACTATCCTGATACTAAAGCCAGACAAAGGAATTACAATAAAAGAACACTGTAGGTCAATATCCTTTATAGATAGAGATGCAAAAGAATCTTTAAAACTCTAGTCACGTAAGAAAAGGATTATGAACAATAGCCAAATGAAGTTTATTCCAGGAACACAGGGTTGTTTTACATTTAAAAATCAATTAATGTAAAAACCATATCATTAGAATAAATAAATGATATAAATTCTTATAAATTTAGGAAATAGTGAGAACTTCCCCATCAGAAATTGAAAGAGGATATTTATAGAAAACTTACGACTCAACATATTTAGTGGTCAAAGACTGACAGCTCTCCTCTAAAATCAGGAACAAGGGGGAAATGTGTGTTCTTGCCACTTCTATTCAATTCTGTGTGATAAAACAAGACAAACAAATAAAAGGCATATGGAATACCAAGGAACAAGTAAAACTGTCTCTATACACAGACATAATCTTGCATCTAGAAAAGCCAAAAGAATCTAAAAAAAACCCTACTAGAATTAGTAAGCAAATTTAGTGACATCACAGGTTTCATGACCAATATACAGAATTGAATGGGTGGCATTTTTATGTACTCAGCAACAAATTCAAAAATTCAATTAAAAAAAATTTCATTCACAAAACATAAACATATAATGAAATACTTAGAAATAAATTTTAAAAAATACAAGTTTTAAATTAAAGGAGATCTCGATAATGGAGATGTATACTACATTCACGTATTTAAAAATCCAATATTGTTAAGATGGCAATTTTCTCCAAGTTGATCCAACACAATTCTTGTCAAAATCAGATTAGAATTTTTATAGAAAATGATGTTAGTATAAAATTAATCTGGAAATACAAAAGATATTAAAAAGAAAACAATTTTGAAAACAATGCATAAACTTGTTAAGATTTACACTAACTGATTGCAAAACTTACTGTAAGCTACAGTAAGCAAGATAGTGTGGTCTTGGTGTAAAGAAAGAAATATAAATGAATGGAACCAAATAGAAATAGATCAATGCATATGTAGTCAACTGATTTTCAGCATCAATACCATAGATGCCATAAATAGCAATTAAATGGAGAAAAAAGTTTTCTGAGATTTATGCCAGAACAACTGGATATTCATGTACAAAATAATTGACCCCTATCTCTCACCACACACAATATTTACTCAAATAGATGGTAGAGCTAAAGCTAAGAGTATAGTAAGCATAAAGCTACTAGGATAAAACTTTTGTGTAGCTCGAATTAAGCAAACATTTTTATATGCAACACCAAAAGCAGCATCAAGTCACCAAATATAAAAGGTACTTTTACTGTAAGAAACTAAATAGAAGTCACATACTGGAAGAGGATATTTGTAAAACATGCATCTCATAAAAGATTTTTATTCCAAACATTCCAAATATATGTATGTATGCTTGCACCTCAATAATCATATAACATTTTGAAATCATAAAGGAATTGAAAAAATTTTCTTCAAAATTAGCATGCAAATGGCAAAAAAACATGAAAAATGCTAAAGATTGTTAATCACTGGAAAATGAAAATGTAAAACATAGTGCAAATAACCACTACAAAAATCACTGAAATTACTAAAATCAAGCAGACTGACACTAGTAAGAGTTGACAAGGAAGGAGAAGCAAAAGAAATCATATATACACATGGTATATATGACTAAAATAGCATGGTCTCTTTGGAAAACAATTCAGTAGCTCATTAAAAAGTTTTCATGGTACTCAAAGGTTTCACCCCAAGGTATCTACCAAAGAGAAACACAAACATGTCACACAATAATTGTTCTTACAAACATACCACTTAAATAAAATGTCCAGAAAAGGAAAAATGATAGCAACAAAAAGATCAGTGGTTGCCCTTGAGTTGGAGATGGGAACAGTTAGTGACTGCAAACATCCACACTGAAAATTTTGTGTGATAAAAATGTTTTAAAAGTGGACTGTAGAGATGGCTACACAATGATAATACATTGCTTTACACTTGTATAACTATATTCTGAAAAGGAATGTTAGGGTATAAATTGTTCCTCAATAAAGTTTCTTAGAAATGAACTTAACCCTTGCCTCATGGAGTTTATAATCCCTGCTATGTTCTTTTTAGATGATCCCATTTCACTGTCATAAGAAAATAGAAATCATTTGTGTTAGCTAACTGGAAAAGAGTGAAATAATAAATAATTATAGTTTCAAAATAAATCAGTATACATCTTTCTCCTGTCTAAGAATAAGTAGACCTTCTAGAGCAGCAATCCTCAGTGGCTGGCCAGTTTGTCCCCATTTTGTCCCAGCAGTGTCTGGAGACATTTCTGATGGTCATGACAGGGAGAAAACACTACTAGCAACCAGTGAGTACAGGCCAGAGATGTCCCTACGTATCTACAATGCATGAGATGGTCTGTTATCAACAAAGAATCATCTGTTCTCTCACCAAGGTGGCAATGGTGCCAAGGGAAAGAAATCTTGCTCTAGGTAAGCTGATGGCTCTCTCCTACTCCTCGAGTTTGCAAGTTGTATTTCCATTGCTCCCATTCCACTCTCTTCCATAGACAGTGACTCTCCATCGATTTCATCAGTGTGTCTCTTTCTTTGGGGCATTTGTCATGATGCCTAAAACATAACGGTTGCTCTATAAGTCATTAATAAAATAAAGCTGCTACAAGTATGAAAGCAAAATGACCAAATAGAAGGACACTATTTTTAGGAGAATTGTGCTACCTCAATCATAATTTGCTGAATACCTACTGTAGCTATATCATACTTGGAAAACAAATAATAATTTTCCAAATAAACATTTTATTCTGCACCTTTTTACAAAGATGGAAGGAAGTTATAGAATCTAGGAGACATGTGTCACATCCTGAAAACAACTATAAAGTAATGGTTTAAATTCTGAAGTTACCTTCCACTTCAGTGTTTATATAGAAAATTTTCTTTCGTAAATCTCGGGTAAGATAATTTTGTATTCACAAGTTAATATTATTGTCATAAATAATAGTCATTCTCATTACCCAGTATATGGTGTTCTCATTTTTAAAACTCTTTGCAGAATCTACTAATTACCATTAATTATTAAAGCTATAACAATTAAATATAGGCATTTCATCTTAAACTTTCCATTCCCCATTCTCATAATAGAAGAAATAAGCATCTAATATTTTTACAATTTCTCTCCAACACACTGACCCTCTCTGTCCCAATCCTGGATAAGCCAGGATGTTCTCTAGAGGATAGAGATACAGTTGTAATCATAACCATAGGTTATAGGCATACATTTAATCATAAACGAAGACACACAGATATACAGACAGACAGACAAAGATATGCATTCTTATGCATAGATACATATAAGTATATGTACCTAGCTCTGTCTCTCCATTTGTTTATCCATCCATCCATCCTTGTCTCATCTAGTTTACCTACACATATACATATACATACGCATACACATACATTAGTGGTGCTCCAATATCTGATGCAGTTTCATCTCTCAACATTCACATTTAAGGATTTCCACAGTTTGACTAGCATGTGACTCCAACCAATATAACTCTGTTTAAGAAACTCTTCACTTAACATGTATTAAACACTCATTTCCTTCAAATCAGAAGGCTTACTGAAAACTTCTTCTGTAACTCATCCTTTCTGCAGTGTATTCATGGAATGATGACCCTGAGTTTGTGGCCACAACCTGAAAAACACTGGTCTCATTCAACAGTCCTAGCTAGAATGGAGACAGCCTTGTAAACAAAGTTGCTGGAGATTTGACTCATCAAATCTTGCTTGTAGCCTTCTGCTTTCCTAAAACTCCATCTCCTATGGTTGTGAAGTTATGCCACCCAAGGTCTAGTAAAATAAGAACCAAATTTTGAAGAATACTAATTGCCAGTGATGTCAGTAACCACAACATAATTCCTAAGCGATATCGAACAGGAACCCACTGTATCTCCATTAGAATCTCAACCTCTGGAAGTCAATTAACCTGTCTTGGTGGCCACAATCATACAGCACCTAGCCAAGAGGCAATAAATATCCGGGACAGGACGACAGCTGCTTACAGGGCCTGTTGCTATGTATAGGCTCGGTGAGGGTCTGAATTCCTGTCCCTCCCTGAGTCATGCAGGATTTCTTGCTATAAATGAGCTGCCTCACCCTGCTTGCTGGGCGCCAGGTTTTTGTCCATCTGCTGCCATTGTTCCCCCACATTTCACAGCTCTGTTGTATTGCATGTTATTCTTTAGTGAGCCATTATGGCATCTGTCTGCCCACCTTGTGCACGGCCCATTCCGGTTCACCAGGCAGCAGCTGCCTGCACATCTTGCCCCCTTCCATCATCCGAGCAGGGCCAACCCAGTCTAGCCTGGTTGCAGAAATCATCCTTTCATTGCTCGAGGACTGGCTGCGCTCCAGGACTGGGTTATAGGGATCCTTGCTTGCCGTTTTCTATTCCTATAGGTGATATAAAAAGAAAAAAATCCAGATGCGTTACCCACAAGAAATTTCAGTTTGAAGGATGTATACAAAGACGCATGCAACTATCACTATATACATCTTTATTAGTAGTGATTTTTTTGGTTTGTGTAAAACTATAGAAGCCACATTAATTAGAGAAACATTCTTGGTATATAAAAACTGGATTTCCAGAAGCACTAACCCTCGTCCAGAATTGATTTTAAAAGAAGAGACATGACACTGTTGTAAAACCCATGCACTTTATTTTGCCTCTTTAAATAGATGATTCCTGATCATCTGTAACCAGTAAGTGGAGCTCTGTTACATGTGGTATGCAGTTTATCATGGAATAATCCAAAACTATGAGTGATACATTGATTGTATGGAACTCAAGCTTTTCTTACCATTGGGAACTTAATTTTTCATCATATTTAAGGTTAGCCAGGCATGATCGCACAGGCCTATAATCCCAGCACTCCAGGAAGCTGAGGCAGGAAAACACTTGTTTAAGTTCAGCCTAGCAACTTTAGCAACTTACTTAGAACTGGGCTCAAAAGAAAAAAGAAAAAAGGGGTGGACTTATACATAGCTCAGTATGGAGACCCTGAATTCAATCTTTTGTACTATCAAAACAAAACAGAAGACAAAAAAAAAAGTCTTTTAAGGCCCCTTAAGGCAGTAAAACTATCTGTGTAGATACAAAACCTAATAGTATTCATATCTTTCCTATGAAACAAAGCTCCTGGTTTTTGTCATGGCTATTTTCCTGGCCTCTTTTGCTTACTTTTATACAAACCATATGATAAAAAGATTAGATTTCCAAGCCAATTGCAAAGTGTTTAACATAAAATGTGTCCAAATAATATTAGTATTATGGAATCTCTTCAACAGGAAGGACACTGTTAGTAACCTGTGAAATTCATTCTGAATAGAGTGCCCCCCATCTGCAGAGGATGTTTTCCAGGACCCCAGTGGCTGCCTAAAACTGCAGAGAGAACTGACCTCTATACGTACCTATGGTGAAGTTTAATTTATAAATTAGGCACAGGAAGAGATTAATAATCAATCATAAAACAGAATAAGTATAATAATGTACTATAATAAATGCTATTTAAATTTGTGGATTTTTTATTTCTAGAATTTCCCATGTAATATTTTCAGACCAAGTAAACCATGTGCAAGTAAAACCGCATAAAGAATACCTTGGATTAGGGGTATTGTACCCTACTGCGTTAGCACTTTTCTCGTCACTGGGACATAATACCCAACACCCATAACTTAAGGGAGGAAAGGTTTCTTTTGGCTCATGGTTTGTAGAGGTTTCAGTACATAGGTGACAGCCTCCAAGGCAGGATAGAAGGGCAAGGCAGAGGAGAGCTGCTCATGGCACGGTGAACAGGAAGCAGAGGATGCAAGGGAGGAGCTGGGAGGGAGATAAACCCCTCCAGGACACACCTCCAGTGACCCAGCTCCTTCGACCAGATCCCCACCTTCTATTAACAAATCAGCTATCATCCTTCGTAATCCAATCACCTCCTGAAAGACCTGCACGTGAGCTCATGAGGCCCCTGGAGGACGTCTGGATATAAAGCCTAAGACCTATGTAGAAGGCAAGCACAGAGTGCCTTGTTCTCCCCCCTCTCCCCAAAGGCAATGCAGAAGGTGTGCTGGGAACAAAAAAAGGCCAAGCAGCCTCAGCTATGGAGAGGAGAAACAGGACCTTGCAGGATCCTGAGAGCTAAACTCCTTTGCAGAAGGCCCCTCAGTAATCACCACTGCACCCCAGCAGGTGGGTTCTGCTGCTTCACAGGTCTCAAATGAAAACCCTGAAATTCACAGAGGACCAGTATCCAAGATCAAGTCAACCCTAAGCAGCAGAGGTGGGATTAGAGAGAAGATCTATTCCATCTCTGCTTGGTGATGACTGGAGTTTCTCCTCCAAGTCCTGCCTTCCAAGATCACCAGCACCACCATGAAAGGTCAACGGAAACAGAGGTCAAAGACAAAACTCAAGGCAAAGCACAAAATCCACCAACTCTTTTCCTAATGCATTTTGAATAGTTAGATAAACCCAAGCTGCTGAGATAAGAAGTGGGAAAAGAGTAGGTCGAGGGTGGCCGGGAGCACTCCACCTTCCTTGACCCATTTTAACAAGGCGATGGGATGAATTAGCTCCTGAAATCAAACACAAACACACACACACACACAGAAGTGTTTCTCATTGTGCCACTTTAAAATAATTTCAAAGAATAAGCTTTTCAAATCTATATTTGGTTTCTTTATAAATATTATGACACCTGGCGTTCCATGTCGGAACTGAGACATTTCCCCTTTGAAATTTTCCAGAGTGTTCACACATTTTCTCCTTCTGCTACTATCATCCTTCAGACACATTTCCGCCAACCCCAGGCCATTCTCATTCCTGAGCATACTTTAGCATTCAATTTGAATGTCCTCATTTAAGTCCAAGAGGAAAAAAAAAAAAGAACATATAAATAAATCTTTATTACTGTCAGCATTGTTAAAGAATTTCCTAGTTTGAGCTGCTCTTCATTTGAAATCACCACCCTACCAGGATAGAGAGGATCCTGCTAGGCATTTTAAATTAGGGAAGACAGTTTTATTGTCAAGGCAGGTCAATCAAATTATAATTGGCTCTAATTTGCACTCCCACCAGCTGTTAAATTCTTCACCTGCAGCACTCAAAATGGTGTGAAATTCTTGCTGGCTTTGTGAAAGCTTCAAAGAGAAGCACTCTCAATCTGATCCCTAAAACCAAATGTCCTTATTCCTTTTCATCAGCAGCAAGGAAAATGTACCTTTGACTCTGACCATGGCAAGCAGGGCATGGTATGCAGAGAGCTGAGCTGGACAGGGATGGATAAACACATCTTCCGTGAATGACCCATCTTGAGAAGCCAACATTGTTACTACAAATCAGCAAAGGGAGACTTGTCTTTGTTATGGCCATGATATTGTTGGGTTGTTTTCTAGTTCATTGTTAATTGAATCTACAGCTCTCAGGAAAATCATAAATTTGAGTACTGAGAATGAAACAGCAGACAAAGGGAGAGGACTGGGACAAGGGATACATGTGCCAATTAGCTTGGGAAGATCCATTATGTTTTGAGATATTCTCTGGTGCTTCCTCAGATAGTTTGGGACTCTGAATAACTAAAACACTCAAAGGAAGCTTGTTTCTGGCACACACAGACAGACACACACTCACACGCGCACACACACACACACACTTCCAGGAAAGAGTAAAGCCTAATAACCAGTTAGCACATTATGAAGAACTCTGTTGCTGTTCTCCCAGGACCCCAGTTTCCTTCTCTGTTTACAATTTTGCTGAAGGCAGTTTTGAGCAAAATATAGATCCTGAAAAGGCAGCAAAAGTAGCATACAGCCAGACATGGAAGTAACATCAAAACCAAATAATCAACATAATCTTGATTTTGAATGAAATCTGGGTGTATCCCTTTGGCTGCAGCTATGGAAATTCTTTAATTAAAGTACAAGAATAGGAGTTTTTCTAATCTCACTAATTGGTTACATGGACAGTTTTCAGCAGTCTGAAGATGAGGGTCTTTAGGGATGATTAGTGGAGAGGGAATTATGAAAAACTACGGGTTCTTTGAAAAAACACTTCTGGATTTAGAGTGGCTTCAAGAAAATGCAACTTTCTAAAAATAAAGCATTCCGCTAGAAATAATAGAGCAGCTTCTAGGTAAACTTTCCAGGAAATGAGACTGGAGCCCAAATTTGTATCAGTATAATCATTACATTACTTAAAAAGCAGGGAAAGGGTTGGATTCAAACTAACTTTCTAACCATAAAGAGTTAGTTAAAACATCAAAGGCGCTTCTTAAATAGAATAGCATGTTGCTTTCAAATATCCTAATGAAGAATTGCATTACATTATATAAGAAAATACGTGTAACAGTGTTGAATGAAAATAGGATAAAGCAGACTTAAAACGTAATCTGACTTACATAACTACATATTTATTGTATATACATAGTACAAACTCAGAAAAATGTTAAATGAATGATTATTTCCAAATCATGAGTTTACAAGCAATTTTTTAAATGTTTTTCTCTACTTCATGAATTTTACAAACTGGTTTGTTGTTGTTGTTGCTATTTGCTTGTTTGTTTTTGAAATTTGGGGGTGAGGGGTTTGAAACAGGGTCTCATTTTGCATTTCATGCTGGTCTCAAACTCACAATAATCCTCCAGCCTCAGCCTCCTGAGGGCTGGGGTTACAAGTGTGCACCACCATACCTGGCTTGAAATTTTTATAAACAACAGCAAAAGTCAGTAAATACTTGCAGCCAATTCAAATTTGTGATGCAGTGTTCAGGCACCAAAAAAATTTTTAGAAGTCCCATTTTTAAAAATTTTGTAAATCACATAAAAATCTCTGCAGCCCAGGCAAGCAAAGTATCCTTAGTGGTCTTCACTGGGGCTCCCTTGTGCCTTAGTGGAGTCAGAGTTGAAACACATTCAGAAAATCTGGAAAGGTCCCAGACCTTCAACACACAATTTGCCGTCCTTTGGCACTCAGATGTGGTTGCGCACATGTGCCGTGTTTGGAAAGGCCCTGACGTGACTCCTTTGGTTCTGTGCATGTCTCCACTCCAGCACGCACCCGCTCAGGACTGTGGTCCTCCTGCCCAGGAACCAAGCCTAGCTCTCCACAATGTGTGGCTGGTGGCCTGCATGTCCTAGATGGCAACCCATGGCCCCAGAGCTCCCTCTACTGTAAGCAAAGAGAAGCAAGCTCAGTAATCTTTCACCCAAATAGAGCATTGATTTTCTCAGCCTGTTACAGTAGAGTACCCAGACCGAGCATCCTGAACAACAGAAATCCATTTCTCCAGGCTGGAGATTGCTTTTGGTCTCCCTCCTTGGCTGGTGTGTGATCGCCTTCTTCCTGTGCCTTCATATGATCTTCCTGCTGTGTGTCTTTGTCCTAACCTCCTCTACTTACAAGGACACTTGCCATATGAGATGAGCGCTCATCTTCACTTTACTTTCATGGCCTATTTACAGACCCTATCCCCAAATAAAATCCTATGCAGGAGCGTGGGGTTATGGCTCTGTGGCAGAGGATGTGCTTAACATGTGGAAGGCTTTGGATTCAAACACCAGCACCAAGAAAACAATAAACAAATATGCCACATTCGGAGCTAGAGGGCTTAGTATTTCAACACATGAGTTTGAGTGAGGAACATAATTCAGTCCCAAGCAGTATTTCCTGTTAGCTTAGTTACTCTGAGGCAAAGTTTGGTGTGCTTTTAGATAGAGTCTGAGGCATCAATATGACATACAGGATGGACTTTGAGGCACCTGCCCATTATCATTTCATGCAGTAAATGTCAACCCTACGCTCTAAACATTCGCTGTCTGCCCACATCTGTTCTATGCTGAGGAAACTCATGGCGAGTTGAACCCTTGATTCCTAGAGCAGTACTTTGCAACCTCAGCCAAAACATCAGAGAAACACAGCACATCCCCAGGAATCCACAGCCAGAGGAACTCGCCTGTTTGCTCCAGAAGTGGCAACCCAGCCAAGTCTCCTGTGGCCTCACTGCAGCTGTGCAGTGTCAGGAAAGTTTCTGGATTTTTTCTTGGCCTCTATTTCGTCATGTATAAAAATGGCACTGATGGAAGATACTACAAAGGATTGTAGTGAGGGTTAAATAAAATAATATGTATAAAGTAGTGAGCACAGCAGCTGGTCCATTGGTGTCATCACTGTCACTGTGATCTCAGGGTCATTAAGCTTGGCTGGTGGGAGTCAGACTGTGCCCCAGGGTGCTCAATTTCAAGAACTCAAAAGTCTCCAACTCTAGGCCAGTCTACAGGGAGAGAAACCCAGTTTTAAAGTGAATCTACAAGGCCAACTGGCTTGTTTCAAAGAGGCTGAAGCTTAGGACAGTGCTGGAGAGAGAAAAATGGAAGGAAGAAGTGGCGTGGGGACAGGAAATTCTGCCTTGTAAACTACGGGTGAGGACACAATCACTGACAAATGCCAGCCTAGGAAGCTTGTTTTCTCTGCCAGAACTAGGACTGCAGTCCCTCACATGGCCGCGCACTCTTTCACAGGCAGACGTACAGGAAGTAGTCTGGGGTCCAGGGGTCAACTTTTGCTCCGCCTCCCTCTGTGCTTTTAAGGCAAGTTGTTAAGCTTTTCTGGATGTGTTTCCTTCTTGCACAATGGGAGAATAACACGAATATCAAGAAAGTGTGTATTAAGAGAGAAACATAGTCTGGTGGTTGACTTGTTTCTTCTCTCTTACTTATAATCAGCAGAGAAAGTTACGAAGTATTTCTAGCCCCCTGAACACAAATCCTGAGCACCATGAATGGTCCCTGTGTCTTTCTTTAACACAACCATAAGATTCAGTGGAATAAGTTAAAACTCTAGGAACCAAAGGGAAGTTTTCTAGAACTCCCCTTTTTGAATGACTGTAATTTGAAACACTTTGCCAAACATTCAGGCAACCATGAAGGATCTACCAGTACCTGCCTGTCAATGTGATAAGTAATTGGATGAAGCAAACTCTGAAGGAGTATGTGATAGCTCATCAATACTCTAATAAAAGGGACCAAGGCAACGAAATTTTTAAAAAGGAAATGTATCGGTAAGAATCTGGGTGGATCTTCCATAGTCTTTCAGGAAGAAGGAAATGAAAGTGATATTAAAAATTCTATTCTTGTAATGCTTTGTAGCTTGCGAAATATTTTCAAATAAAATATTTCATTGATTCTTGTAACAATTCAGCAAAATATTTAAATTGATTTATGATGAAAGCCATTAATCAAGTGCTATTAAATCAAAATCACATGCATGTATACCTACAAAATAGTATTTCTCAAGCCAAGTCCAGAAATTCTAAGGGCCATGTGACAATCTTTGTAGTCCTCAGTTTCTCTGTGTCTTTTTTTTTAATTTTATGTTTCATTTTGATGATTACCAAAAAAATTAGCTCATGCAAATTTTGCATCATTTAAATAAGTAATTTATAACTGAGTACAATTGTGAGATTTCAGAATCTCATTGGCATTGAGTAATT
Source organism: Cuniculus paca (assembly GCA_004365215.1). Lineage (NCBI taxonomy): Eukaryota > Metazoa > Chordata > Mammalia > Rodentia > Cuniculidae > Cuniculus > Cuniculus paca. The sequence goes on along the minus strand of RJWT010001982.1, from coordinate 4,900 downwards.
CTTTTAGATGAATTAATTCTTCTTGATGAATTAATAAAGCCTTTGGTAAGCATATAATGTGTTCATGCCACCTGAAGATCAATACATATGCCATCTTTGTTATTTTTCTCTTATTGCTGAGACAAATACCCAATACCCAAAGTTAAAGGGGGAAAGGTTTATTTAACTCACAGTCTGTAGAGGTTTTGATCAGCTGGCTCCAAGGCAGGGGAGCTAATGGCAGAGGGGCGACAGTTCATGGCTGCAGGAGACAGTAAAAGCAACAAGAAAGAGAGAGACAGGCAAGTCTCTTTCTGTCACTTATATTGTATCCAGTCTACCAGGATTAGGGTGGTACCAATCCAATCAGTGGACTGATCGGGCAATCACCCATCCTTAATCCCAGCGCCCTTAATTCCAGCGTTGCACTACAAATCAATCACACACTCTAGATTCAGCCACCTCCAAAAAAACCCTGTGACTGCATGAGGTTTTAGGGGGGACATGTAGACACGAACCATAACATGTGCTGAGAAGTTTACTCAAAAGCGCTACTAGAGAAATGATGAGACAACCAAGTTGTGCCATAGCACTTGGTAGTTAACACTTGCCTAACTACAAATACCTATGCCATAGCAGTCAGCACAAGGGTTTTTAACAGACTTCCTTCCACAGAAAAGCCCCACTAGACCAGTAAAGTTAAGAGGGTATTATAAATAGCATTTTGGGGAGGTTTTACTGAAGAGTATATAATTTGAAATTTTGCTATGTGTTCTATGTTTTCACAAGTATATAAGCATAAATATCTATACTAATTCTAACTTGCAAATGTAAAAATTTTATGATGTACATATGATATATTTATTGTGTAACTAGATTTTAAATTATTTTCTTGTGATCTCACATACAAATTGAGTAAAATTGAGGATCACCAAGTTCAAAATCATTCCTTTTTAAAATAGAAATGTTTCCCAAATTTGTCTAACATTTTTAAAGTGTGTTAAGTCACTTGTGGTGACCTTGAAGAGTTGACTGGAAAATCTTCATGAATTCTATTTTGAGTGAGCTATATTTTCTTCACTCAAACCATCACCAGGTGGTTTTGTCTGCTTTCTAGACAGTCACAGAACCAGATTGTCCTGAAGTGGGACAGCTGACAGGGCAAGATTAATGAGAGTTAAGAGAGGGACAGCCAAATCTGTAGCAAAATGACTGTGACCTACTGCACAAGCTGAATACACCGTCCACCTATAAGTTAAATAACCACAACTGAAATCCAATACCAAGGCATGCGAAAATGGAAAAACAGAAAAATGTTGCCTGGGACATGATGCTGAATAATGACTTCTTTATTGCTCTACCTCTGTCTCTCTTTCTGTTTCTCTCTCTCTCTCTTTCCTTTTCCAGTTTCAAAAAGGAGGCCAGAACTATTAGTTTGTAAAAATGGCTTGTGAGTCGCAGATGCCCAGTATTCTGGAGCATGAAGATCTTAAAAATATGCAATTTATGAGGCCTTTAAAAATTGTGTAGCGTGCCCTGCCATTTTATTTCTTTTTATTTCATCTCCTTTCACTTTCCTGCACTTATTTGAAACAGATGGAATAGAATAAATAATACTCTAGTTAGGGTTGTGTTTAATTTCCTATTAAAAGGAATAATATTTAAGGGCACTGAATGACATCATCTCTTTTGCTCCAGGATGAGATTCAGGAGGGAATGGCCTCTCAGTTGTCGGCTTCTTACTTGAATTTGAGAGGAAAAGTTTTAAAAGAAGAAACTTGATAGGACAAAAAAAAAAGAAGTGAATTTTGGTGACTTTCATAATCCAAGAACTTTAAGAGACTTTCTTTGAATTTAATAAAAATTGTGTTCACCATTACAGTTACTCTGTGGACTGGGTCCTCTTTGCTTTTTGTTTAGAAACAAATAAAAATAGCTGAATTATTAATGCGAAGTAAATTGGTTGCTGTGAATTTAGAGTCACTTTTTAATTCATACATACATCTGTATTAACATCTTAATGATACTTTACTACAGATTATGCTGTAGTTGGAATGGCATCTAAGGAACCATTTAAACGATAATGGTTGTTGCAGAGACATATTTGAAGAAGTGCATGGTGGTGTTGAGGAGGGGAAAGAACGCTCTCAACAAAATCAAGAACTGTGTTTGTGAAGTTCAGGGGTAGAGTTTACAAGACTGCTCTCACTTCTGAAGCTAACTACAGACTTCAGGGGTCCCAAGACCACCCTCAGCTTTGATAATTCACTAGGAGAACTCGCTGGGAGTTGTAATAATTGTGGTTATGGTTTATTACTGTGAAAGGAGATAGACTAAGATCGGCCAGGGGAAGGAACATGTGGAGAGTGTCCAGGAGGTTTCCAAACTTGGGACTTCCTGTTGTCTTCTTATAGAGTTGTAGACCTTATTAAATACCCCGGCAATAATGTGTGTAAGCATGGGATACTGCCAGCCTGGGAAGCTCACTGGAACCCTGGCGTCCAGAGTGTTTTATTCTGTGTGCCAGTAAAATGCACATATGGCTGACCCTCAGTCTCTAGTCCCTCCAGAGCTAATATTGTAGGCCTTCAGTCCCTCTGGAGTCCTTCAGAAGCAGATCAAATTCCATGTGTCCCAAAGTCCCCATCATAAGTCATATTATTAGATTGTTGTGGTCTAAGGACCCTCATCATAAATTCATACAAAATTTTAACAAAATCTCCCATATATTTGATTGTCAATATCAGTGTTATCATAGGAAAAATGGTAGTTGCATCTTACCAACAATGTCAGTGCTGCACCATATTAATTATATATGACCATAGTACAATTCAATTCTGTCCATTACAGAACAAATCGCTAAGAATTACTGGGATGTTTTATGTGCCTTCACAACATAATTGAACACTGCCTATTGTATTAGAGCTTACAAGAGTTTGCAGGGCTGTGGCGAGCCTCCTCAAAAGACTACACATTCTCTGAATCAGATTGAACGCAGCACCCAGAAATTTACAAGCCTGGCCTACAATGGCTGCCCACAGAGTCAAATGTAGAAGAGTGCAAAAGATCTGTCTGCATCCTAGAGATTGAAGGGTCCACCAGAAGGCCAGGAGCTTACAACAATGTCCCATATGAGTCAGCATCAGGAGGCCAATAGATCCACAACAGAAAACTGAGAGGTCTGTGCCAGGAAGTCAAAGGGTCAGATACTAAAGAGCCTGCACCAGCAGACCAAAAGACTGGTGCTGGAAGCTGACGAATCTGCCCTGAAAGTCAGGAGACAACACCCAAGGCAAAGGTGAAGACCAGAGCTCCTCTGAAGAGAACAAAGCTCTTCCAAGGAAAATCAGCTGGAATTCTTCCCTCTCATTCTCATTTTATACCATTCTGACAACAATCCTTCTAAAGTGGGTTTTCCATACCCAGAACCATGCTGACTCAATTCAGCTCAGCATCTCCCATTCAAATTGACAATCAATTAACCACTACACCCATAGTACAGATGTTTTTATGATGGAGCCTTAACAGTTAGCTATGACTTGACTATTTCTACTGTCCACTTCAGTTGGGGACAAAGGCATTCACACTGTCTTGGTTCACAGGCTTGTGGTAAGGCCACTTTCCATTGCCTGCATTATACAGCAGGACCCAGCACTCTTCTGCTGAAAAAGGATGTGGGTGATATTCAAAACAGCTCCCATCTCCAATAACTGTAAGGCAGGCTGTCTTATTTTGACCTATCCTAGTAGCAAGGACAGTCATACTGCATGAACATAAATTACAAGTGTTCCTAGAGGATTTTCAAAGGTTTGGGAGGTCAAAAGATTGTGCCTCTTGACCCTCAAATGCCAGAATTGAGGGTCGTTCTCCAGGGCTACTCAGCCTCCCTCCCTATTAAAATAGTCAAGAGACCATGTTGGATCAAAGTCCTTGTCTTTTCCCCATAATGGGTCCTAGCACTACCCAGCAGTATTGCTGGGTCTACCTGCTGATTCCCAACCCTGGCCTTCCTCTTGGAAGAGAATTCCCTCTAATTTCATTATCATGTCTTTTTCCTCCAAATGCCAGTCCTCGTTAGAAGCAAATGAGCTTGTCCCATGGGGCCTAGACCAGACCCCCCCTTCCCTAACGCATTTTTCTGTCTTGTAGTACAGTCTGAGTTTTTTTTTCTACCACATTGTCATTGTGTATTAATAACCCAGATGCAGTCAGAATATTTGTTTTATACCCAAAATGTTGGGTGTATCATAGTTGAGTCACTAGGGTTACATGTAATGGTAGTCACCGGTAGATACAATTTGGTGTGAATATCCCACAAGGCCTCGCATCTCAAAGTGGAGCTGTTTCCAGGGAATTCAGCCTCACCACGTGGTGGTAGTGACACATCTTTCCCATTCTGGGGATCTGCAATAGTTATCTAGGAGATATTACTTTCTTGCTCTGCACTTGTCTCCATGCACCAGTATAAGACTCATGCAACAGTTAACCACTTCATATTTACAAGATATGATTGAAATATACAGTGAATATTTAAATTTTAAAAATGTGTTACAGTAAAAGACACATCACATTGCCATTAATCCCCCTTGAAATACTCCCCTTTGTATGGAGCACACTTGTCCCAATTGTTCTTACCACTTTCTGAAGCAGTTCTGGAAGTCTTCTTTCATGAGAGTCTCTACAGGGAGTGATCAAAACTACAGTGCATTTGCTGTCGTGTCATTCATTGGAAGCACAGGCTCATAGAGACATCATTCTGTGTCTTCATCCACCTTGTTCACTGGATCTGGCCCCTTCTGATATCTCTTACCCAAAGTAAAAATGCCCAGGAAAGCTAACCACGTTGAATTGATTCAGGATGTGGAGCCGTGAACAATAGAGCAACATAAGGCATTCTTTTTTCTTTTCTTTTTCTTTCTTC